>JAEUWP010000179.1:0-23775 GCA_018524725.1 Podaxis mareebaensis
GAGAAATGGAAAAGGGTTGACCCTGCACTTTCGAAACAACTGATGAAAGAGTATAACCAGAAACGAGAAAGGCTCAAAGTGGAGTACGAGGCGGCTCAAAAATACAAGTTACCTCTCCCGGATCGTATCAAGAAATTCTTTCGCAAGATTTTCGGTAAGGTGAGTGTTTACATGCGCCGGATATAAAACTGTTGCCTTGACCAGGCTCTTCCAGAAGTCTCACTGAGAACTTTAGTTGTGCTTCCCTGGGACTGCAGCTTTTACAGTACATGTATATACTTGTTGCTATTTTCTCCATGACATGTGTTGAGTTGCTGAACAGAAATGACGTAATCGCAGGCCTTGAGGCAAAGGCCCCTTTATGAGCTAACTCAGCGCGTCCAGGGACCACTCTCTCACCATCTGATTACTGCCATGACCTCTCTCGTCATCGATAGCTATATCCAACTCTCTCAGGCTGTTCTCGATGTCCTCGACGAGGGCCAGCCTATCTTCCACCGCGTCGTAATCGATCCCAACCTGCCAACGACTGCCCCTACTAAAGATATCCAGCCGACCCGAGCTACTGCCGAATCCGATTCAACGCTCATCGTAACCGACGTTGAGAAGATTCACTCTAGTGACCACACCTCTGTGTATAGTGCGAAGCTCGACCTGCCCGACAACGATGAACTCATCGACGTTGTGCTCAAGATCTCCAACGCCGGTAGTCCACGCAACGATGCCCTGTGGCGCGAGTACCAGAGATACGAAGACCTTGCCAAGTTCCAGGGCACCATTATCCCGCGGTGCTATGGGCTCTTCCAGGCCATTCTGGCTGAAGAGGGTGAAGAGGAGACTGCAGATGCAGATGTTCTGTCATGTCTGGTTCTAGCCTACGGTGGCGAGGCATCTGCTGCGGAATTGAACAAGAATAACAGAGAATTTAAGTATGGTTCCTTTCGTATTCTACTCTATCTCGATTCTGACCAGATGGCGCTGTAGCCTATCAGTTATCAAAGCTTTGGAAACCCTGCACGATGCAGGCTACACGCATGGTGGTCTTCACCCCAGCAATATACTCAACAAGCAGGGGACTGCTGTTCTCATTGATCTCGAGTTTGTTAGGGGAGACCATAAGTGCGGCCGTGTAGCTTCGGTAGACGATAATGGGCTCGAGAACAAGTCTGGTGATTTTGGTTGTTCCGAAATCTATAACACCGCTCGTAAGATGGATCTCTGGAAGAAATCTGGTACGACTTAATTCCTTGGATGACGACCTTTATATGCTTTGCTCACTCTTCCATTCCAGCGTGAACATTCAATCTTTCTCCGTCTCCATCCTGTCCGCCAAATCTCCCTCTCCTTGTGGTCGAAATTTCTTGCCATTCTTATCACTCATCATTAACACCAATACACATAACTCAAGGTTGCTTCTGTCATCACCCTACAAAACCACATATACCATTATATCGCATATCCATCCATGTATTCCACTGGCATCGCTTGTATCACTTTGTAGTTGAATACCAAGTTTCCAGATTGTAGTTTAGTAATGAGGGAATGAAACGAACATGTGTTGGTTGGTAAACAGTCACTTGACAATCCGGACTTTGACTGAAATCCTGGCATTGTTGGATGTCATCACCCTGCGATTCAGTGACACCACATAGGGGCATGGCAATGATGACCTGAAAGTTCTATCTTGGAATTCCTGCAATGTTGCAGATTACAGACTGTCCCAATAACCTTGATGCTACCAGATACCCTTGGTGAGATGGAGCTCTCATTCATTGAGGAGAGATGGTAGAGGATTCATAGTAACAATTTTACAAATTGGAAAGAGACTTAAACACTTTACAAGACCTACAATGGGACAAGTAAGGTCATATGTTGCTAGAAGCTGTACTCTTGTGCTAACAACACATCTGTGAGGTCCTAGGGGTTGTTCAAACCTTGAACAGGTATCTGTGGCTCACCAACTCACTCCTTCCTAGACAGTTGGAACTCACAACATAGAGATACACAAGGGTGAGTGATGGTGTATAGTATATGTTGAAAATGGCAAGCTGAGATAACAATGTGCCAGAAGTTGATATAGGGGTTGACTGATGTCTCTCTTGAATGTTGAGCACACATTGAAGTGTAGTGTGTGGCAACTGTACAAGGTCATCTTCTACAACATTTTCTTAGCCTAAGTGGCCCCTAAGCCAGAGGCTTTCCTGGTAGTAAGAGGGGTAGATGGACATTGTCCTACACAGGTCAAAAGGGCCTACTCTGGTTGTTCTATTTCAACTGGTTTAACCTCAAGTGGAAATTCATATTGTAGCTAGGTAGCAAACTCCAAAAAGTAACACTGTAGCCAATACTAGAGTGATGTGCACTGAAGGGAGACTTGACAACAAGGGTAAGAACAGACTTGAGAGAATAGAAGATAGAGATGTAACACTTATTAAGATTAGACTTAGGGTTGATCTAGAGTGCAGGCAGTCTACATATGTTAAGCCCACTGACTACTAAGAAAGTAGATCAATGTATGCATAAAGATGGAATATCAGTGCACTAGTAAAAGTAGACATAAACAAACAACAGCTAGTACATTAAGAGTCTGCTAGAAGTGAATATAAGAGAGTCTGGTAGGATTGGAACATAAATGTCAGAAAACAACATAAAGCAAAGATGAATATAGTATAAGTCCAGGAATAGAACATAAAGGAAAGTCTGCACCTTACAAGTCATCATCCATCAGAAAGTACATTCTGTGATATCTACTCACTTTGTCAACCTTCTTGTATAATTCCCAATCAATAGTGTTCCTTAATTTAACAACTTCTTCTCACAGACAATGAGTTGTTCAATTAGTTCCTCTCCCTTGACCAACTTGGCTCCTCAGTGAACTTGTAATTTGTAATATTCATAACATTACTTCAGTATTTTCCTTCTGTTTACTGCTTCTTACATGCATGGATCATCAGTTATACTTAACTCTCTAAGTAGCCATATACAATACCTCTATGTAAGAGTGTCAAAGATAGGTCTACATCTTGCATGAATAATATTCTAGTTTCTTCAGTTCCATCATTGTTGTAATATACAGTTAATGACAATTACAGTAAGGGACAAAACCCTTCCAAAGTTTCTGACTTTGTAAGAAATCCTTGAATAACTTCTGAGACATTAAAGCTACTAACTTCATATTTTGAATGTAGATATTCCTATATCTTAGTCACAAATATATGCAAGCATTATTACATAATACTAACTTCTTTGATGCTATGTGAATTAATTAATGATATTAGTGCATTGAAAGGGTTTTGTCCCTCACTAAAAAACAACACAAATTCAATTCTTTGGTACTTTGTATACCCCCCTTCTTGACCCTCAAAACTCCCTGAATCCTCCTAGGCATACTATCTATTAGATTCTGACACACTAATGCTGGAGTCTTTCTCTACTTTGTATTTATCCTCCTTCTATATGCTGGAAGAGTAGGTTTCATACTCTCCCAACTTTTTAATATGAGTCCAAAGCTGTTCAATTGGATTGAAGTCTGGAGACTGTGTGTAAGGCCTTAGGCCTCACAGGAAGGTGTTGAGAGTCTTAGATCATCATGCCCAAGTGCATAAGACCAGTTATATAGGTGCTGGCTACACAAACATAGGGTAAGTTGACAAAAATAAAGACCTAAAGAAAAGAAAGCTACAAAAATGATGGCTACCTATAAGTCCATCACAACTGTGAGAAAACCTGACCTAAGCATTCCTACATACCCCCCCTTCAGGTCCCATCAAGGACCTCAACTAGAAAGTATACCAAAACACATATGGTGCGGGACACCTAGTCACCGCTACATTTGTGCAGTGGCCATCTTGGTGGGGATGCAGATCTGAAAATAAATAAAATAAAATAAAATAAAATAAAATAAAAATAAATAATCGTCGCAATCGGGTTTGGTGCAATTCATTGAAATCTCAGTTACAAGGATCAGACGAACACACAGACACAGAGAATACTACAATCTTCACAGAACCTCCTGCACATAATGGGCTGCCAAAAGACTTGGCAAGTGAATTCAGCAGCCCATGCTCGAAAGTTTAGGCACATCAGTGAGCACGAGAACTCACTGAGTATGGATGTCGAGGCTGTGGAAATCAATGAGGGGGTTGGCACTCCATACATGTGCAAGGAGACCAATTGGGAGGGTGGTGTTTCTGTGAAGCAGTGGCTTCACGAGCACTGTGACTACACATTCTCGGCATTGCAAGAGAACATGCCACTTGCACTTGCCTCAGTTGATACTCTACTCATTCAGAAGTAGCAGAACTGTTTTTTCTGCTGCCTGGATGCATATTGAGGTGGTATTTCTGCATGCGATGCACAGTTACATGTTCAGGCATTCAGTTCTCACAAGTACAAGTCCCATCAACATGTTCCTGAGAACACTGCCAGAATATTAGATTAGTGGATAAGATAAGATTGTTCCAGATTTGGAAATGGTTACCATATTTGGAACATGTGTATGTAAGCTGGCCATTGTGAGCCGGATCCGAAACAATAGCTCTGTCAATTCTTGACCAAAAAAGAATTCCTCTGGACAATTTACTCAGACAAGCAAAAGAAGCTATTTTACCAGAGAACTAAGAAATATATTAAAAATTGAATTTTTTTTTTGTTTGCACAAAAGTAGCAGTGTTTAGGTGTCCTGCACCATAGGAGAGAAAAGAGAAGCATAGAAAGCATAAAAGTGAAAAGGGGAAGTGGGCGAAAGTGAAAGGAATGCCTGAGAGTCCATCCAACAACCAAGTAGAGCATCCCCTGACAATCACTCCAAAGACCTCACCCCTAGTTCATGGACCAGGGCCAACATGAGGCTGGGAGGTTGACAGTATAGGCTACCATCCAAGGCCTGCTCGAGAAGCATCCCATTTCGGGACTGCCCAGGTGCATAGGGAACACCACTGCATTGACCAACCAGTACAAGGAGAGGCATGTATGGGATATTTCAAAGGGTTAAAGATGGTGTCCACCAGGGAGAGAGATGGAGGTGACATGGGGGCAGTGCCACCAGGAAAAGCACACGAGAAGGGGCGGAAATAACACAAACATTGCACCAAAGGCCTAGGAGCAATGGTGACAAGTGGCAGGAGCTGTGACAAGGCAAAAAGGCAGCTCTGGGGAGAGGGAGACAGCAAGGAATGGCAAGTAAGGGAAGGTGGTGGAGTAAATTGCGAATCGCAAGACGATGACAGCACGGATACAGTCATGAGTAGGCGTGTTCGAAAGAGGACATCGAGTGCATTCCAGCAAGGGTAAGACCGTGCAGAACAAAGGAGAGATGGTTCCAGGACAAAGGAAATCGGCGTCGAGGTTGAAAGGTGAGGAGATTTGTGATTTGCACAACGACAAGCTTGGCATTCCAGGCATGTGATAGCTCGTTGGAAAGCAGTTGACGAGGCAAGCAAGGTGAGCCCAAGAACATAGAGAGCAGTGCAGTATTGAGGTTGCGAAGGATGAGGGGGTAATGGGGTAGATTTCGCATGTTGTGCGACGAGTGTGTTTCCTGAAAAATGAATACCATCATCAAAACGGCCTCATTGAGACGTCTTGAATGAGGGTACAAACGAGGGAAATGGTGGAGAAATGAGGTCGCGGCGAGGGATGGAATGTTGTGAGGATGGCAAAAATGTTGATGGTGACAGCGAGGGGACAAGTTGACCAATTCATACCATTGAGAGTGCGTTGGAATCGTGGCATTGGAGACTGTCGAGCAGTATAGGCTGCTCAATGATGTGCGAACCCATTCCTGAGATATCCTCCAAATCTTCTTCATCCTCCCAAAAATGCGAAAAATCGTCCAAAAACCGCCAAAAAATGCGTTTCTTGCCGTCTAGGACACGTCCAATGTGCAGGACACATTGCCCTATACCCCTCCACGATGCTCCGTGGCATCTGGCACATCTCCTTAGGGAGAATCCCCCAGAATGGTGGATCCTCCCCAACTAGGAGGGTCCCAGGGCTCACCTACTGCTCACCTTGGTACCCTCCCTAGTCACCCCTCCCAAAAAAATCCCTGGGGTTGAAGGGACCTTTGGGGAGTGCCCAAACGCACTCGAGGGCAGCCTCGAGATGCTAGGCTACTGGGGGGAGGCAGGGAGTGCCTGTGTAGTGAAGCAACCCATATACTGGGTTATGCAAAAAAATGTAAGGCCTTAGGCCTCACAGGAAGGTGTTGAGAGTCTTAGATCATCATGCCCAAGTGCGTAAGACCAGTTATATAGGTGCTGGCTACACAAACATAGGGCGAGTTGACAAAAATAAAGACCTAAAGAAAAGAAAGCTACAAAAATGATGGCTACCTATAAGTCCATCACAACTGTGAGAAAACCTGACCTAAGCATTCCTACACTGTGGGGATCACAGCATAACCTCTAACCCACTGTCTTCAAGCCAGTTTTTGGCTTTCTTGCTGCTATGCCTGCAGTCATTATTCTGTTGGAAGATGATATCCCTCTTCTTCTTCCTGTATTTCTTGAGGCTCTGGCAAAGTTTACTATCCAGAATCTGGACATAACCTTGAGCATTCATAGTGCCCTCAACATTATGCAAAATTCCTAGCCCTTGCCACAGCATACACTACTATACCATAGTAGAACCTCCTCTGAACTTGACTGTTCCTTCCACTAGCCTATCTGTAAGCCCCTCCCCTGCTGTTTTCCATGGCCAATTCCTCACATCTGATCCAAAGCAATTGATTTTGGTCTCATCAGGCTAAGCTACCCTCTTCCAGTACATCCACAGTCCAGTGTTCATGTGCCTTTGCAAACTGTAGCCTCTTTCTCCTATGGATTTTAGAGAGTAAAGGCTGCTTCCTCTTCATTATAGCCTTCATACTAGCTCCTCTCAGAGTTCCTTGAACAGTTTTGGGTGTGACTGATTTGCCTAGTGTAGTCCAGAGTGATTTAGTGACCTGGGGGGCATTATCAACCTTGTCAGAAGTGATAAGCCATATGGCATATCAGGTATCAGAGGGGAAGGGTTTGCATGGACAACCACCCATGGATATGGAGAGTGGATTCTGGAGATGATACTAAGGCTATAGGAAGTGGTTGCAGCAATTCTGGAAGTAGCATGCCCTTGGCCTAGGAGAAAAAGGATATATTGTATCTAAGAAGGAGAAAGGAATTTCATGTGAGGCAATAACAAGTTAATGGGTTGATTTTAGCTGGGGAAGTAAGCTCACCTATAGCTATCATAGTCATATAATTTTATTTGTAGTTACTTGAGGGCATTCAATAAAGTAATGTGCCTTAAGGTTGTGAGAGACAAAACCATTCCAATGCACTGATATCATTAATCAATTCACATAGCACCAAGAAGTTGATATTACATAATGATGCTTACATATATTTATAGCTAAAATACAAGAATATTTATACTCAAAATATGTAGTTGGTAGCTTTAGTATCTCAGAAGTTATTTAAGGATTTGTTACAAAGTCAGAAACATTGAAAGGGTTTTGTCCCTTACTGTAACTTACTTTGTCCATTACTTTGACTACTGTGTGAGGGCTCTGCCTATCCCTATTGGCCATTCAGGCTTTGTGTCACATCTTAGAAATGGCTCACAACTTGACCATTATATTTTTTTTTTGAGACTACTGAGACTGCTGTTGCCTCTAACTCAAGGAATTATGGGTGTTGAGCTACAACCTAGCTTAATCATGGTGGTTGATGTATTGGAGTGACATAAAATCCACCTCTACATAACACTACCACCTTATGATTGACCCTTTGAGGTATTATTGTCAGTTAGGGAAGAAAGGCACTGGACAAGCTCATATGGTGTGAGATAGACAATTAACTCAGTGGCTAGAATGTCTGGTGGAGGATGAACTTGGAAATTCAAGATAATGTTTTGACCATAGTTGAGAAATACCAGTCATCACCTGATACCAGCTCCAATATACATACATCAGGAGAAATAATACATCACCTTCCCCTAATTTGTATATTTGTGCATTGGCAGACAGTGAGTGAATATATCAGCCAGAATTTTGGGTAGAACTCTTCTCCAGGTCAAGCTGATGGCATTAATCCCAAACTGGAGATATTTTAAATGTGTTCAGCTTGTGCATAAAGTATATGGGTTTCAGGGATAATAGGAGCCTTGAGCAAGATATTCTAGGTGTCACATTGATAGGCCTAGTGCTCGAACAAATGAAGTATCTGCAGAATGTCGTAGTATTTGTATTCCACTTCGAGGAAAAGGTGAGAAGCCACCCATGGGTGACTGTGGGCTTGATGCTAAGGTTTGGGTATTTCGCAGTTCCAGAACAAACTGCACACAGTGCACTCATCAAGACAATTTCACAGATGCCACCCGCGACATCATTTTGGCAAACCCGGCCGCAAATCGTGATGGTTGTGTGAAGCACAGCTTCTGGCGGATGTGCAATGATCCACAGCAATGGGCTGGGCACGAGGACTTCCGATAATAACATACACAAATACGGGAGAAATATTCGGTGATGAGCCCTGCTGAGAAGCATGAAATTTCATGACGCCCTGGTGTTAGGGTCTGAATTGTCGTCTATTGTTGCGATGAGGGCGATATAAGTAGCCATGGAGGAGAGTCTCCATCGCGACGATGGGGGAGGTGAGGACGATGGTTCTGGGTTGCGTTAGGGTCTTCGCGAACTCGGCCATGCGTCGGGACCCCGACATGGAGTTCAAACTCCGAGCACCTGCCGTTGATGTCCACGGATTCTGCATATTAGTCTGGCTCTGGCCGAGTATGGGACTGAATATTTGGTGTATGTCTAGCCACGGGTGAGCCGCGTGGTGCGGCCTAGGCCCTGAGGGGGTTGAGGTCAGAAGAAAAAGGGGAGGGAGTGTGGGGAAGTGGATGGGGTGACCGGGGTCCTGGATGCAGTGTTTCGTTCACGAACCTGGAATTGAATTGGCCGCTGTTGCTTTTCTGTGCACCCTTCCCCGTCGTCGTCCACAACGACAAGCCGTCTTCCTCGCTGTTCGTCAGCACTCTTATTGTATACGATACTTTTCTCGACCCTTTTCTTGTCTCCACTCTTCCCACTCTTCTACTCGCGACCTGTTCGCTATCGTCCTGCTGTCTGGACAACTCTTCTTCGTATCTTCCACTCTTTCTTTTCTTTGGTTAATCTTTTATGGCTGCGACAAGTCGACAGACTAAGCCTCCTAGAAAGGGCGGCCCAGACACCTCCCGGTATGTTCCTCCCCGCCTTGCCATTATCTACCTCATCGTTCTCGTAGCCGTCCCGCCTGGACTGGCGCACGGGCGTCCCCAACATTTGCTCCCTCCAGCTCCTCTCCCCGGCCACAGCACAACCCCTCCAATTCCCAACAAGGCCCCTTTTCTCCCCTCGCCCAGCCCAATGGCGCACGCTCTGATAATCCCCGCGACCGTGTCCTTCAGTCCCTGGCTGGCCTTACCGTGCGTCATTTCTCTCCGCGGACTCATTCTCTCTTGCCGAAATTGACCCCCATTCCAGGGGACCACTGTCACGCTTACCACCAAAACCGCAGTTCGCTACGAAGGCGTCGTAGGCTCCACCACCAGCGAAGGCGACACCACGGGCGTCACCCTTAGAGATGTCAAGGATCTTACGACGCCCGGCGCACCACTCAAGGACTCTATCTTCATTGCCTCAACTAACATCGAGAGCTATACCTCAGGACCCGCTGATGCGAAGCCCACCAATGGCGATAGTGAGTCTCTGCTCCAACGCCCTATGTCGGCAAATCGATTGACATCATGCTTCTTCCTTCCCCAGCCTTCAGAACCGATACCGACATTAGCCAGAAAAAGCCAAGCGCTGGTCGCGAACGTGAGCTTCAAGCTTGGCTTCCTGATGGTGATGCGCCGGCCATCGCCCCCGATGATGATACGTTTGGCACTACGGGAAATACCTCCTGGGATCAGTTCGCTGTCAACGAAAAACTTTTTGGAGTTACTGGTGGCTTCAACGAAGATGAGTACACTACCAAGCTTGATCGCACTGCCGCCGACTTCAAGGAGCGTGAGCTCAAGGCACAGCGCATCGCGGCTGAGATTCTAGGGGTATGTTATTATTACTGTCCTCATTTAGTTCTATCCGATTTCTGACGCTATGTGATATATACCAGTCTGCTACTAATAACCCACACGTCAGAGAAGAGCGTGGGATCGATGATAGCGGTGCTAACGAAGAGGACAAGTAAGTTGTCGAGTGATGTGATTGACATTTCGTTGCTATAATACCATTATAGATACGGCGCTGTCGTCAGAGGCCAAAATGCGTATATTCCTCCCGCCGCTCGCAGGGGGGCTGGTGGTGCACTTTCTCCCCCGTCCAACGCTGCCAGTGCCAACAACGTTGCTGCTAACATCACTCCCACTACTGCCCCTAAGCAGGAGGTTCCCAAAGTCTCCGTCAACGGACCCGATGGCACCTCGATTGCTCAGAACCAATCTCCCCCTGACAAGACCCCCTCGCCTGCCCCTGGCGCTACAAGTGCTACAAAGGTTCATCGTCTTTTGCTTTGGTTCTTTGGCTGCACATTCTGATCCTACCATTCAGGATGCTCCTGCAGCCTTCCGTGAGTTCGTCACTACTGAGAAGCAGCGCTTGACCCGCAAGCGTCAAGCACTCGTGAAGAGCGAGATGGACAAACGCATGGCAGAACTCGTCAAGTTTAGCCAAAGCTTCAAGGTACGGAATTCTATATTCGGCAGCCTTGATTTATCTCATATCGTGTGCCTCGATCCAGCTCAACAAGCCAATTCCCGATGATCTTGTACCTATTTTGGCCAAGGATGAGGAGAAGCAACGTCAGATCAAGGAGAAGGCCAAGAAAGACGCGGAATCGAATCAGGCGCGCGCGATTGGGGCTTCAACAGCAGTTACAGCATCTCGAGGTGTCGGTGTTGGTGCTCTCAAAAGCAGTATGAAACCTGCGGCAGCTGTTGGTCTTCCCAAACCAGCTGTATCGCAAACTCCTGCGACCGCGCAGAAACCGAGCGCTGGGCCTACGGCTTCGAAATCCGAGACTGCGGTTAAGAAGATTCCCATGTACATCCAACCCATTCCACCTTTCAAAGGTGGTAAGGCCAGGCAAAGCTCTTCGGGCACCCCTACTGCGAACGGTGCGAATGGCAATACTACCTCTGCAACTGCGACGACAACGACGGCAAGCCCTGCTCCGATGTCGCCTACGGCGATTAGCGCGAACAAGTTGAATGTCAACGCCTCATCATTCAGACCGAACCCGAAGGCAAATGCCTTTACTCCTGTAATGAATTGTTGTTATACTGACTCGTTTTGTGCATCGTTGGCCTGACTTTTGGTCTGTTTTTTTTTTGGGCTGGTCTTTACAGGGAGCTTCTCCGAGTACGGTAGCACCGTCGGCACAAAGTGTTGCATCACCCAAGCCGAAGTCAGAGACTGTGGTCAACAACCCGTTCTTTGGTGTCCGGCCTATCAAAAAGAGTACTGTTACGCATATCAAGGATGATTTCAATCCGTTCAAGCATAGCAAGGTCGCTGAGCCGAACCAAATTGGTAGGAGCTCTTTCCTTGGCTAGCATTTTGAAAGTTCTCAGTGATGATGCTTATTTTGTTTAGCACCTACATGGCCATACCACGGCAAACGATATACTCAAATGTTCCCGACTACCCCTCATCCGCCTCCCCACCCACCCCATATGGGCCCACCCGTTCCGCCTCCTATGCCTCCTCCATCATACGAAGAGGATTCCGCCGCGCAAGCTGCTGCACGTGGCTATGTCTATCCTTATCCTCCATATGGATACCCTGCTCAGGTCCGTTTCTTTTCATTCTTTTTGTTGCCGTTTGGTGTCCGTTAAGTCCGAGGTGCTGACGTCGTATTCTTTTGCATGTGCATCCCTCTTTGGAATGTTTAGCCTATGATGCCCGGAATGGCTCCTCCTGCTCCGCCAGGCGCTTATATGCCGGCTCCGTTCATGCAACCTATGCCCTATCCCCCTGGTATGCCTCCTCCAAATGGTAAGCTATTAGTGTACGTTGTGCGGCCTTTTGGCTGACATATTAAACCCGAAGCTATGTACTCTCCTGCTATGGGACAAATGCCACGTGAGTAATTCACTTGTCCTACGTTGGGTTGACTCGGTTAACTTTTATGTAGCTTATATGCCCCCTCCTCCACCTCCTGGTGCCTACCCACCGCCGCCTAACGGCGCCGCTCCACGACCTTCAATGCCACCTACACCTATCCCCGCACATGCCCACGCATATTATCATCACCAAAGTCCGCAGCGTATGTTCATCGTTCTTAATGATGCAGCGGTGGCCGGCTGATTGATTGATTTGGTTTTCCGCCGTTTGATGATGTTTTAGTGCAACACGCTGTTCCCTACTCTATGATGATGCCGCCGCCACCTGGTGGTGTCCCTCCTCACCCATACGAAAGTGGTCCACCGCCTCCTGTTCAAATGGGAGGACACGCATGAAAGGGTGGACGTCACGCATGTGAGTAACTGGGGGTCAGTGTTGAGGGAGGAGTGTCGAATGATCAGTTGATTGTTTGAGTTGGAGATGTGTTCGATGAGACAGGGAGAAGATGTTGATCGGCGTAGTGGATGTGGAACGGGATCGTGGTATGGTGTGGCGCGGCTTGGCTTTGCGGTTCATCACATCATCAGTGAGTTTGCGTGATTGATTGTTTAGGATGGGTTATGGGCTGGGTTGGATTTGATTAGCTGGCTGTGTCCGCTGTCCCTTTGTCGTTGTCTTTCTTCTTTCTTTTCTCGTTTATCGCCCCTACGTTTTTTGGTTGTGGCTGTTGTCAGTGGTTGTCGTTGGGAGGGAATCCACATATGCACATGCACGCACATACACATCCGTATCATCATTCTAACCCATTTACTTCCCCTCATACACATCCTTTCCCCACCACCCCGCACCCTCGCTTCCCATTGTTCCCATGTGGATTCCGGAATGTTCTGTTTGTTGTGTTGCGTATGCGTACAGATAGTTATCAACTTGTCCTAGGTGTAATGAGGGTGTAACATGGATGAGTTGATTTGTATCATGTGTAGTAAGTTGACGGGAGGTTGAAGTGAATGCATGCTAATTACCATTAGCTATCCTATGGTTGGTGGTAAAAGAAATGACGTAGAACAAAGTATACTAGATGGTCCCCATACAAGCAGACGAGAGATCAAGACAACAAGAATGTACGAAGGGGAGGAGGGATTTAAGTGGTATAGCATGACTTTTCGACCTTCTTCAACAACCCCTTCAGAGTATTGCTCGACCGATTACAATTCGCCTGCAACCATGCCTCCATGTCCTTCCTAATCACAGCCAACTCATCGCAAACAGGCAGCGCCCCATTTGGTTTGGCCAGACAGGGATTCAGCAAAAGGTCGAAGAGTCGGTTCCAGATATCGCCTTGCCAGTACCGTTTCAGCGGGGTGCTAATCTTGTACCGCTTCGTCGGCGAGTCTGGGACGAGAGCAACAGAGCTCGCCTGGATGTACTTCCCAAAGAGCATGCAATAAATGATGCCCGCAAGGCCAAAGTAATCCGTCTGGAACGTCCAGGGTCTGCCCTCCCTAAGCTCAAAACAATCCCTCTCGTCTGTCGCCCAATCCGTGAGGTACTGTTGTCCAGAGGGGAACAGCCTCGTATCGACCGTTCGTCCGAAATCGATAACTTTGAGACCTTTGTACGACCACCCGCCTTCGCCAGAGGGCTGATACAACGCGTTCCATGCTGACGCGCCTCCTGGAATTTCCTCCAGTCTCAACAGGCAGTTATCAATCTTGAGATCTCCATGGATAAATCCAGCATTATGCATTCCCTCGACAAGACGGATAAGCTCGATGGAGAAGAACATGACGAGAAGTTCGTCGAGACATGCGCCTTGTTGGGATACGCCTGCGGAAGCGGCGTTATTTACGACGTTGAGGAGCATGCCTTGAGGGCAGAGGTCGAGGACCAGGAAGGATTCGTCGGAGAAGGCGTAAAGTGCGTGTGGGAAGACCAGGGAGCGTCGGAGGGATGGTGAGAGGGAGCTGTGTAGGCGGCGAAGGACATGATATTCCCATGTGCTGCGGGGTCTGACGACCTTGATGGCGACAAGGGACGAGGATTCATCGTCGTCCAGATCATCGTCCATGTCCAAGTCGTCGTCATCGTCGTCGTCATCATCTTCTGCTGCAGTACGCTTCCCGAGGTCACGAGCTTTGAATACTGTGCCGAAACCGCCTTCACCAAGTTTCTCAGTGACCATAAACCGGTGACCGTCGAGGGTGAGGGTGTAGGGAGACAGATCCAAACCACCGCTCGATGCACCACTTGACTTTCTCGACTTCTTCGCAAATCTTTGCAAAGCCTCCAATTGCTTCGAAGATTGATCCCGCAGATCGTAGAACTGGGCATCAGAAGGTATCCTCGACAGCAGCGACGACAAAATAGCTGGATCGAAAGGATTGCACGGGTTCGAGATATGGAAACTTTGGCTCAGTGACAATTTCTCAGCCAAACTGAGCGAAGCTGTCCTTTCTTCCAAAACAGCGACTGCCCGATCCTCCTCCACCGCCTCCTGCACATACTCTTCCTCCTCACCCTCTTCTTCCTCCCCTCGTTGTTCAACGGCCCGTAGCTCAGCAACAAGTCGCTCAGCATTCTTCAACGCTTCCCGTTCACCAATCTGTGGTGGGATAAACACGCTACTCCTCGGCGATCCACTTCCTTCTCTTTCTTCTGCAGATTCATAATAGCGGTCCTTAGGGGTTGTGCTCAAGGTGTATTCACAGGTACGCTCCGTGATGGGCGTCATGACATTAAACTGGCCGAACCGACCACCGAGAGGAGGGTCAGGGTAGTACCTCTGCTCCTCGTATTCCTCGGTTTCTTCTTCGTCTGCCAGAGGTGTTTCATACTGCACCGGCACTTGTTCTTCCTCCTGAGATTCTTCTTGATATTCCTCCTCAGCATCCTCTTCATCAAGTATGTGCTCTTGTCCCAATTGTCCCTGTGCCTGTTCTTCTTCGTCTTCGCCCTCGGGCTCATTTATAGCAGTTAGAGCCGGTTGCGACTTTAGGCCCAGTACCGATGGTGTCTTCTGTGCCAACGGGGCCGACGTATGCTGAGAGTCCCGGAATGGCGTGAACGCAGGGGTCTTATCCACGAACGGTGTAAACGCAGCGCTTGGTGTCTTCGGTGTGAATGCATTCTGCGTATGTATGACACCACCGTTCTCGTTCTCCCCAGGCCGACTGAAGACTTTGAACGGAGTCTTGGCATTCTCATCGACGAAGGGTGTGAACGCCCGAGCTTCGGGAGCATCTTTTTTGTTCTCTTCAGAAAAGACGTCGCGGTGGGGTACGATCTTGGCTCCGTTGGTAGCGGGAGCAAAGACCTTCGAGAAGACTGCTTCAGGTGGTTTTTCGTCTGTAACAGAGGGTCTGAGGCCGAGGCGAGGTGCATTTTCGGTTTGTGTGACTGGGGTGGCAACATCTTTGGCATTGAGAGCGGGGCGTGGCATGACTACTGGAGTTTTGTGTGCGTCCGGATCCACGAAGGGGGTGAACTGAAAGACTGTCAGGGAGGTTCCAGAAGGAAGAGGTTGAGGAAACTGACCTTGGCTCCAGGTGTAACCCGGTCGGGCTGCGCATTCTCGTCGATGAATGGGCGGAAAGCTGGAAAGGAATGGCTCAGCAGCCATCCTTGAAGAAAACGCGGAGGTAAACTCACTGGCAGGTGTCTTAGCGTTGGCATTCTCATTTTCGCGGGCAAAGGTCAGACGTGGTGGGACAACTGGGGTCACAGGTTCGATCTTCTTCACAGGCGCGTGCTTGCTACCAGGAAAGATCTTAGTCTTGTCTGGCGAGTTGTACATACCAAATACATCCGCAAGCGCTTCTTTTGTGTTGATTGTGACGGTAGGCTCTGCACCCGCCATGAGGCTCTTCCTTCTGCCCATGTTTTTCGTCGACTTCGAACCATCGTCGTTGAAATCAACTTGGGCAGAGGAGGTCGAGTAGGGCATTTCCGAGGCCGGGGGTGGGCCCCACTTCTTGCCAAGGAGACCCATCGAGCGTGCCCGCGCTTCTTGTATACTATACTCCACTCCATCTGAGAAGAGCAACGATAGATTAAACCTCAGCTTCTCTGGTCGTTTGCCAGGCGGCGGAGGTGCCATCATTAGGGCATAGCGAGAGGCAGCGGTGGAATTAGTGGATATTAGGTTGGCGGTAGGCGCTGGGGAAGATCTCGAGGTGCCAGAGGTATGGTTCTTGAGAGGGTTTTTTCTCAGGACGTCCTCTGCGGGGTTTCCTGAGGATGATTGCTTGGAGGCGGTCCGGGAGGAAGAGGGTGGGGTGGATGAAGATGAGCCCACACGGGCTTGAAATTCCTTGTATTTGCTCTTGAGTCGTTCTAGTGGTCTCACTTGTTTCTTGATGCCTCGTCGATAAATGGTATCTGCATCTTGTTTCCTGATATTGACAAAGTATGAACATGTGCTGATGGTCTGACAAACCTGCGACTTACCTTCCCTCCAGTTCCAAGGCATTAGCATATTCTTCGTATAGTAGCGAATACGAGATTCCAATCTCGTTTGTCATAAGGTACTTGTAAATCGACAAGGCGCCATGGCGTTCGCAGCGTTTTGCATATAGCGTCCATAGTTTCAGATAACGTAGGTCCGCCTTATATAAGGGATCGTTCTTGAATTTCCGGGTGGACTCTTCCAGCAGCTCCAGCAGACCTGACTTTGGGTCGTCCTCGCCGTAGCTCTTGATTGTCCATTGTACAAATTGATGGTAGATTGCCAAAGGATCCTCTTCTTCGTCCAATGCGGTATCGAGTTGTTTGCGGTATTGTTGGCGTTGTAATTCCCGCTCGTCCTGTATCGTTGAGGAAGATGGTTTTGAGGAGGAAGAGATTGAGGTGCGCTTCTTCATGGTGGGTATGGATGGATCCAACGAGGTCTCCGTTCAACTTGCCAAATCTCGATCGCGTCGCGTCCTTAGCATCATCACGTGATCATCGTTATTCTTGATTTCACGTTCGTCGTAAACATACAAGTGGGCTCAACCCGGTACAGGCAGCTGCTACGTATAAACTCAAGGAAACGTTACAAAAATAGGGAATCAAAGGAAAAGAAGAAATGACACGTCAACCTGAAAAGCGAACATGGTTTCAACACAAGCCAAAAAGCGTGTCCTCCGTCGTGCATCAACTCTCAGCACCTCCCCCGCAGACCATTCCACTTCATGCACCGCTACTGGCATCTGGCGAACCGGCTGTAGTCTGGTCCTCGATTCTTGTGTAACCATTACTCTTCCAACCCTTCACCCGATTCATCATCTGGCGAACTCTACCTATCCACCCTTCCTCGATCTTGCGTTCGACTTTCCCTCCTATGACTACACTTGCTGTTCGTTTGGCTTGAACAAGTATATAAGGCGGAAGATTGGCCATCCCGACACGCTCCGAACCCTGGTTGAAGTCATCCGGGCGGTCCAACAACATGCAGGTTATTCCACTCCCATGAACTGCGAGAGGGAGCATGGCATTGGGCTTTCGCAAGGTGTCGACTTGAGTAAAGACGCAATGGGCAAGATCGAGCATGTAAGCTGGGTTGGAGTCGGAGGGGACATCCCACTTCGGCACAGGTTGCTCACTAGGGTCCCCCCATTTCTTCAGCTGCTGCAGACGACAATCGAGCTTACCGAGCTTCTGACTGGGATCCTCGCCCCATATCTCTTTATCCAAGTGTACCCAACCCTCACACGCCAAACACGTTGTTTCTGCTACAAGTTTGGAAGCCCCAATGACGAAGAAGTTGAACCAGAGGCGCATCGGGGACGCTCCTTGATTGATTATTGCCGCCAAGCTATGGACATAGCCGACCAGAAACATGATACACGCCAGGAGGAACAGACCTCTGAGCTCCTTATGCGTGTAGAGGGCACAGCTATCGCGGCGAGGAAACGGAACTACTCCGATGATCTTAGGGCCAACGATGTTGAGTGCAGAAGCAACGGGCTGGGATGCCAGAGGATTAACAACTGGTATCGCTGTGACAAGGGGCTCAAGTCGCTCAGTGCCCGGCTTTGGTAAGACAGGCTTTCCGAGCCACGGATGACGTAGGGGTGCTTGAGTGTGTCGGTTAGAACCTGCATCCAAGCTGCACACAGCCGCGAGGCTGGCAGCGTTAAAGTGTCCCTGGTTCAGCTCCAGCAGCCAACAGAGGTCCGCCCATCCATCCTTCCCGGGAACATCTTCAAGCCGCGCACGACGAGCAAGTAACCCATTCAATCCCCTACCAAGCTGATTGTGATCGTCGAAATTGCCTAGGTCATCTCTTCGTAGGGCTTCGACGATAAGGGAATGGATCATGGGCTGGCGGTCGACAGGATTAGGGGAGGACTTCATAATAGCGTGGAGGTGCAACGCGTCGTTCCTCCTCTCCGCCTCGTTCTGGATACTACGTCGAAATTGTTGGCCGGTTTGATGGTCAAAATAAAACCCCCCTGATTGAGGCCTAATCATTGAAATCACGTTCTGGGCGCCGAAAATCTCAGCGATCGTAAAGAGACGACTGTTCCAGTGGCAATCCAAAGAGATATGCTTGCACTCGGCCTGGTTGCAGAACACTACCACGTTGGCAGCTCTGGAAAAGATGTCCGCAAGGCGACCCAGCTCCAAGTTGCGAATATCTCTGTTCTCTCTGCTGTCGTCTACTCGAGGTCCCTTGGATAAGCATAGCTCGTCGATCCAGATGTATTCTGTCCAGGAAGGCGCGGTTGAGCCGGACGTGGGTGGGTGAAGGGTCAGAATGTAGTTTTTCACCACTTCGATGGCAACATTTCGACGCTCTTCGAGGGTGTACCTCCGATCTTGAGAGGCCGAGGAATTGGAAGAAGCGCTGGGTACCGGTATTCTAAGTAAAGGAAGAGCGCCGATGAAAGAGTAACTGATGGCGGTGTATGGAACAGTAGGAGCTGGATAATCTATTTGCTTCAAGCTGAATGAACCATCTGGCCTTGAGCGTACTTCGACAAGAAAAGTAGGCGTGTACCCCGTTGGATTGAATCGAGCCATACCGCCGCCTCCCGGCGCGGAAGCAAGGACAGCTTTGTAGGGAGAGGCTCTCTCCCAGAACCAAGCCGCCTTTAGAGCTTTCCATGCTCGCTCGTAGGGGAGGATGAAGAAAGGTGCAAACGCAAAGGCGAGGAGTAGTCGCGCCACTTTTCCCAGAAAGTGGTACCAATCGAATGTTAATCGAGGGTCCCTGACTTTGGAGAACAGTCCACAGCCCTCAACGCCTGTTTCCTCGTAGAGGAGGCTTTTCGGCTTGGCGTTCCTCCAAACAAAAACGAGTGAGTTGTATATGAGTTTCAGGGCTTTGGGAAGGGCGTATGCAATAAACGCAACAATCAGACTTGCAATAGTGAACGAGATGACGTCGCCATAGGACGGTGTGTTGGTAGGAGCCTTCGGTGGAACTGGATATTGAAAATCAAACGGATAAGCCGGCCGGCCTCCCCATACATCATCATACAGCATTGAGTCCACTTTAAGCAAAGTGAGCACTCAGGGCGGCAAGATGAATCCAGAGGCAGGTACTTACTGAGGTAGCCGACTACGCTGGGTTGCGTTCCATCATATTCCTCCTGGCACATATATAAGAGGACATGGTGAACAGCACCACGCTGAAATGCTGTTGTCCGCAGCGTTGCTTCTATCACAACTTGCCGTGTCCTCACTTCTTCCCATGATCTCCGGGATATCCTATAGTACTGGGCCTTTAGAAGGCTTCGACACGAAGGCACCCTCATTCGTAGATCTGTGGAGAACCAGTACTGTTACTCATTTCCGCTTCATATTGGGACCCCAACCTGTTCACAAATCTATTGCCACTGTGGGAAGGACGATTAGCGCGCGCCTAGTGGCAATCGAATATCATCCGAAAGCGCCATTATTTTACTTAATAACTAATCTCGTGTTCGAAAACATTCATATCTTCGCAACCATCGTACCTTAACCATCCCGACGTAGTCACCTTTGTTCCCTCACGTTCATTGTTCGTTTTCGTAGAAATACTCGCTCGTTTGTCTCGAAAATGCATCCTATTCCTTATCGTCGAACACTCATCGCTTGAACTCTTAAGTCCACCCTTCTTGAGACTCTTTCTTCGTAACTTATTTTATTGTGCCGTATCATCAACCTCTCTGCCCTTCCGAACCCGTCGACCTTCAACACACTACGGTCCTCCACAACCTGAGAAATCGACAAGCATTCAAGGGGCAAAAATATGTGGTGTAGACGGTTAGATTAGAGACCCACGAACCAGCAAACCAATACAGTTGCCTGATCATCTAGAGACGAATAGACACAATTCATCTGGTACAATTTGTCTGAGCCATCGGGCAATTGAACTCAGGCGTCAGCTGGTATGCGTGCTAGCAGGGTTACAAGTCAGCGACCATTCGATATCCACTTCGTGAACAACCTGATCCTCACCAACACGCTTCTGATTTTCCCCTCACCGTTGCGCAGGGGGACAACTAGAATGTGGTTGACCAGCTTTGTGCCTCCCCCCGGTGCTCCGCCGGCAGGACCTGGAAAGAACAGCTTCAATTAACGTAATGGACGTCCCTCGGTATATTCAATAAACTCGCAAAAAGATTAACGAGTACTTGCTGTACTTGCTACTGTAAAGCACTTTGTTGATGGTAGTCTGAGTAATGGTATCCGTAGCGCGCTGATCATCTTAGATGCCATGAGGTACGCCACCGGTCACACCCACCAGCCTCATATCTCCAAGTCAAGGCCTCGAGGCTTTCGAACGCTTCTCCCTTTCTCCATGCCTCTCCTCGATACGCTGAGAACCTTTGCTTCATTTTTTTACTCACGAGCTTCGACATCACGCCCAGCCCAAAGTGAAAATGATCAGGATGGTGCTCCCGAGATGGATGATTTCAATCAAGGTCAGTCAGTAATTTAAGCGCTTTTCAACAAAGCGTGTGCGAGCCCATTGCATATTCGCAGAGAGACCTCCGGCGGCATCTGGCCTCATTTCTAACTTTCAGAATCTCCTTATCCGCGATTCGTGCCTGATCAATGTCGAGCATCCAGCCCAGAATTTCCATTCCGGCAGGACAGGTACGTGGCTCACGAGTCCTCTTATCATTAACCTGATCATCATCATTGTATTAGTTCTTCACTTGCTGGAGCAAAAGAGGATACCGGGTGCAGAAATGGATTCGTCCGAGCGCGATCCGCCTCCTAGATGTCATCCTGATACTCGCAAAGAGCTCAGATGTCGGATTAACACTTGGCTGGCCAAACCGGATCGCAATTCAAATATGCTCTGGTTGTTGGGCCCCGTGGGTGTTGGAAAGTCTGCAGTTGCGCAGACCATTGCCGAACAATGCAAGACCACTGGACTCCTCGGTGCCGCGTTCTTCTTCTCTCGTCTCATCACCAACTGTAGTGACCATCGCGGCATGATCCCCACCCTCGCTTATCAGCTCGCTGTTCAACACTCGGGCTACAAACAGGTTATCACCCGGCGCCTTGCCGACGACCCGGCGCTTCTGGACAAGAACTTGCGCACACAGTTCAGGGAGCTCGTTGTTGAGCCGTTCAAGACCTTAACGGCGCAGGGGCGGTCCCATCGCCAGCAACCGCTTCTCATTGTTATTGATGGGCTGGACGAGTGCAAGGACATCGAGAATCAACGCGAGCTCATCCATCTTATAAACGACCACCCCCAGGTGCCTCTCCTCTGGATGATTTGCAGTCGTCCAGAATGGCACCTCAAGCGTATGCTCTCCAATGCAGACTTTCCCATTAACTGCCTGCGTGAAGAACTTTCCGTCGACGATGCCGGATCTCGGCGAGACGTCCGACTCGTCCTTCATGATGGTTTCGCCGATATACGTCGAAGGTTCTCTGATAGTCTTGATGACAAATGGCCGTCATCTGCCGACCTACAACGACTCGCGGAGGTAGCGTCCGGTTTCTTTATCCTTATCTCGACTCTTTTCAAACACGTCGGCGAAGAATATAACAATCCGAGAATGCAGTTGGAAACCTTTATCCAGTTCATTAACACAGGCCCGGCCCCGACCTTGGGGAATCCCCTTCATGCCCTGGACATCCTTTACAACCAAATCCTCTCTTGTATTCCCCAACCTATCCTCCCGACCACTAAGCGCATTCTCGGCTTCTGTATTGTGTATGCTGATAACGGGTTGTCTGCCTCTAATATCAGTAATTTCCTTGGGCTCAATCGGGATGCTTTCTACTCATCACTCCGGGGATTACACTCCGTCCTCCGTATCCCCGATCCGCCTCATGCCACTGTTAATGGCATCAGTTTCTACCACAATTCATTTGCGGAATTCCTGCAAAACTCCACGCGCTCTGGAGCTTTCGCCCTGAATCGTTCAGAGGTTCACTTTGATGTTGCTGTTCATGCGATTCGGTGGTATAATCTGCTTATTGAAAGGGACTGCAGCATTGGAGGTATGGACACTCAACTGTGGCCCTTTTGTGAGCATTTACTGAAATTTGTGTCTAGACAAGTCTGAGTGTTGCTCTGTCCACCCACGGCTCACTTGGGATGCACAACAAGAACGGGATCAAGACACTCTTATGAGTATTGGAATTTTTTCTGCCCGGATATGCTGGAGGGCATGCTGCCATATTTCCAACCAGAATGTAGTGCAGATTCTGGGGGAGCTACACAATTTCAACTTCTGCCATCTTACAGAAGAAAATCATTACGATGTCAAAGGTTTAGCAAAACTGGTTAACTGGCTCACCTCAATAGTAAGTTTGATTGTCCTTGTACATGTTTTTCATTAGCTCACTATTGAGTCGGCTAGAGTGACCCAGGAAACCAACTCGCTAGGGTAGGAGTACATTCTAACCGTGACCGTGTTATCTTCAATGCCTTGCATGAGTACCCCACTATGGTTTTCCCTATCTCAGTAAGTAGCATCATGAAAATACGTTGTTATCAGCTAAGAGCTGCTTATTGAAGAATCCTCTCAATTTTGCATTTTATTCCCTTCATGCAAAACAAAGTGCACCACAGTGGATTAGTGAAACAGCATCCGCTGAGAAATTTCTTTTGGGAATGGACCAACGGACATGTGGTGTACTAAGCAAGGTGGTTTCCAAAACACATATGTAGGACTTGATTTTCTTTTTTCAGATGACACTCATTCCATCTTTGTGTAGTGACCGCCACCGGCCGCCAATAGAGATACCACCTTTGAATCCTACTCGTAGCACAAGTGACCGTCCATCCCATGGTCCCTTTGACACCCGTGAGGAGAGGAGCCACCCTACTGCCAATCCTGGTACCTCCCTTGGCAGCGTACATAGCAGGTTGATAGGTGATACTGGCAAGTATGCACAATCTGCAGACTCCGAGATTAGAAAGGGAAAAACGCCCGTCTACAATATAGGGAGGAACTTGGAAGTTTCGCCTAATGATATTGTCATTGCGTATGGAGACAACAATATTCTATAATAAATGTGCTGATATGAAAACATTGCAGGTTCATGGGGCCAACAGGATCTGGGAAAAGCCTTGTGAGTAGGAATCAAACCCAGAGTCTCCTTGCTGACGGTTTGTAGTTTATCGACCTTCTGACGACTGGAAAGGCGGGCCGTCGCACGGGCGCATCTATGAGGGCTGAAACCGCCCAAGTCACACCATCACGAGTCAATCACCACCCACGATATGGCAATCGCATCGTCCT
>JAEUWP010000178.1:0-170769 GCA_018524725.1 Podaxis mareebaensis
GGGAGGGTTGGACCTAGTGAAAAAAGGGGGCAGGTGGGGAGGGGCCAGGCGAGGGGGAGGGGCCAGATCCAGTGAGAGGGCAGGGGCTGCCAATCCAGTGCAGAGGCAGAAGTACTCCTGGAGAGTATGGAACCAGGGGGGGCCAGAGAGTGAGGCAAAAGGAGGAGGGAGGTGAGGAGGGGGGAAAGGTACCCCCAGCCCCCTGGAACCACAGCTCCCAGCCCACCATCAAGCACCTGTGTGTCCACCTTGGTTCAGGATCAGCATGTGGGCCATAGGGGGCATGGAATAGAAGGTGCAGAGGGGGGAAGCTCAAGAGAGGGGGCAGGAGGAAAGGGCTGAGAGAGGGGGCAAAATTTTTCAGGTGGGATCAATATTCCCACACAAATTTCCCACAATCAGCCTCAGGACCAAAAAAGCAAAAAAAAGACAAAAACACTATATTTTGCTCATAGATAGGCTGTAGCTAGGGTGAAAAAAATTGGAATTGGGTGCGGGAAGGCTGCAAAGGTATGCTTAGGTGTCATCATCAACAAGTTGGCCCAGAGAGGCCATGAAGCTCGGCACCTCCTCAGAGACCTGAGTTTAGGCATCAGTAATGGCCTCAAGGTAGGCCACCTCCACCTCAGGATCCATAAGTGCTGTAAAATTGAGCCCAGCACCATTGTCGTAGTTGTGCTTGAGCATCTGGAGTGCCTCCATCAAGCCTGGGCCAATCTGATTGTGACAAAGGGTTGTTGTTTCCTTGGCAGAGGAAAACATCTGTTTGCATGGAACAGAGGAGCTCTATACAGGGAGAATGTTGAGTGCAAGGCGAAATATTGTAGGGTACCAAAAGCGATTCTCCTGCATTTTGTATAGTCAGCAAGACTTAAGACATTTGAGATAGGGTGGGCTTGCCTGCCAATATACCAAAGAATCCCAAGCTTGATGAACATCAAGAAAGTATGCCTCAACCTCAGCTCAGAGATCACAATTTTCCAGAGCTGCTAATGGTGAAGCCCCAAGCCTAAGTACAAAGTTTGGATCAACACCTTCAAAGATATCCTGGGCTGGCCTGGCTCTTAAAGCAGGCTTGGAAGTCAAAGAGCTGCCCTCAGCAGGCTCACCTCAGTATACTGAGAGCTGCACCAGATACTAGCGTGAGCAAGCCTGGCAAGCAGTAGCAGCCCCAGAAAGCCACTTACATGATCCATGAGAAGGGCTCTAGTCTCTTCAGTGCACTCCAGCATGTACTTTCAGAACCATTCAAGCTTTATAGTAGGGTTCAGCACTAGCACCACACTATTAATTAGTATACTACAAGCAGAGTAGGAAAATAGGTAAATGCACAAATTGAAAGAACATATGCAGGTGCTGTAGAGAGGCAACTTTGGTACTGGGCAAGCTTTTGAATGCCTGCCTCAATTACTTCAGCAAATTGGGGCTTTGCAACTTGGAGCTCTTTCCACCAGGTGATTATGGCATTGTAGGCTGGGATTGTCTCACACAGTGAAGGTGTCTTCTCCCTGGACAGCATGTACTAGTACACATATGTGACCTGCCATTGAAGATGGGTCACCTTTGAATTTACCAGGGTAAGGTTGCACCTACCTTTAAAATGTCAGCATAGTTCTTGAGGACATCCCAGTCTCGAGATCAGAGTCAGTGCTTCTGAAGCTCAGGCACAATGGCAGCAAGCCTATTAAGAGCCTAAGAGAAGGGTGATCTTAGCTCTGACCTGCCCTTGGAAGTCCAAAAGGGCAACCTACCGTACGAAGAAGCAAGGCTCAGAGAATCATCAGCAAGACTGATGCCCACTAAGTAGTGACATCTAGTAGGAGTTGCTTAGGTTCCAGATCAAGCTTTCGGCACATATCAGCAAAGGCATCTCACCTAAGAGATAACAATCTGATCTGTATGGCAGATTGAGTCTTACTGGCACTGAGATGGTGAAATTGGTACTCACAGCCCAAATTAGATTCTGAAGCAAGGCAATGGTATCTCTTTCCTGGGCATTTGGACCCCAGGTGCCTTGTGGATCATAGTCAGGTGCCAAGAACTCAGCTAACTTCAGGTCAGTAATTGCAGATATAATTGCCTGGCATGCAAGATTTGTGACATGAGGCCCACACCTACAATTCTCCATTAGTCTCCCCTCAGGTACAATGGAAAGTCCTTACTGAATGCACTGCTTCACACAATCAAAAGTAATGCCTTTGCTTGCCAGCTCTTCACTGAGAGCTTCCAAGCAGGAGTCATTATTGGAGGCATTATCCATTGTGATCCACCCAAGCTATTGAAAAACTGTGTCAGCTTTAACAGCACTAGAGCACTGTTGGCTGCAAGTGAAACTCACCTTGGAAGCAATTCCAATGCGATTGACAATAAACATTAGCATTTGAGCTAAGTGTTCTCCAGTATGCCAGCTAGGAATCTGAGTAAAGCCAATAAGATGCAAGTAAAGTTCAAGGTGGGTCTGAGTACCAGCAGCAGTATAGCATTCAGTTATGTGTATGTAATGGGCTGTGACACCCATGAATGGTATGAGAATGCCATCAGACCATGTGTCCATGGTCAGCAAGATCTGCCCTGGGGCAACCTGTTGCTTTGAAAGTCAGAAAAGCAAGAAAGACATGTGTAAAATGCATGCCAGACTCATACCCATTTCCTCCCTAAGTAAATTGATGTGCTGCTCCCAGTTTGACATAATTTGGGCACAAAGGAAGTGGTGATGAGGAATATCTGAGTCCTCTAGGTTTTCATGCAGCAACAGAAGCAAGGCCCTGAACTTCTTGTTTTCCATAATGTTTAAAGCCTAGGTAAGATCATGAGCAGCATCCAAACTGAAAAACAATGGTATCTCGCATACCTGGTCATCAGATACAATAAACTCTATCAGTGCTTGAATAAAGGCTTCCTTGGAGAACTGAGGTCTGGCAGAGTTAGAGGCACCTTCCAGCTGGCTAGGATTGGAGGCATCAAAGCCATTGTCAGCTCAATAGTTAGCAATGGCAGCCTGGATGTTGGAGCTGCCTCCAATCTTCAAACCTTACCTGTTGCACTCTTTAATCCACTCTTCAAGATGGTAGTGTGCCAGATGGT
Organism: Podaxis mareebaensis; assembly: GCA_018524725.1. Taxonomy (NCBI): domain Eukaryota; kingdom Fungi; phylum Basidiomycota; class Agaricomycetes; order Agaricales; family Agaricaceae; genus Podaxis; species Podaxis mareebaensis. The sequence continues at coordinate 3,085 of JAEUWP010000178.1, forward strand.
GGCAAACAATTCCTGTTGAAGTTGTTGATAAATACTTTGCTGGTGTCACCCCACTGTTACTGAGGGCCAAGCAGTGCAAAGTGCATTGGTTCAGCATATCAAAAATTGATTTAGGGCAAAAGTAACTCACTTTGAGCAAAGCTTGCATATTGCAGTGACCATTGGACAGCCCTTGGAGTCCACACCAGGTACCTTGGAAAAGAAAGACCAGATGTCATCAGCAGTTGGTTTTGTATTCCTAGCAGCTTTTCTCTGGTGTTGCTGCTGCTTGTGTGAGAGAGGTGATGAAACTCCTGGCTCGTCTTCTGAATCTAACAGGCCCATCAAAATAGGAAAGGTACTGGCAGGCATTTGAGCAGGACTTGGACTAGAAGTTGAAATGACCTGCTGCAGCCAAGTAGGACCATGGTGACCAAGTACAATGGGAGGAAGAAAGCGAATGCTTTGAGGAGTTTGTGGAGTAGATGCAGAAACTGAGAGCGATGGAAATTGAGAGTGAGTACTGGGAGGGGCTGGCTGGACAGGAGAAAGAGCTGTGACTGCTATGATTTGGTGGTAGGCACCACCAAGAAGCTGCTGAGCAGGGAGAATAGTCCCAGTGTTTGCAGGTTGGGATGATAGTGGCACTGTTGATGACAAGTAATTAATAGCAGGAAAGGGTAGACTGCATTTTGAAGTACCAATTGTACCCTGAGATTGGTGAACAAACAAGGCTTGATGAATATTGGAAGCACCAGGGAGTTGCATAGGCCTGGGAGTTGGAGCCAGCAATCCAACAGCCTGATCTGCAAGGACAGTCAACTGATTGGGAGGAGCAGGTGGCTGGGAAAGCGATAACTCAGGCTGTTCAGCAGGATCAGACCTAAGTTGAGCCTAACTTGCAAGGTGGCATGCTGGAAGGCATGGATCTTCTGGAGCCAGCTGAGTGCAAACTTCTGCTAGTGTCTCTGAAGCATTAACTAGTATTTGTGACTTGAGTTTGTATTGCATGAAGTTAAAAAATTGTGGGACATATGGTTAACTTGGAATGTTGCTTGCATGGCACCATTTGAAAAAACCTCCTGGGACTCCATGCTAGCCTGGGCATTTTGGCTGTGAGTCATACAAGAGTTTGCAGGTCTAGCTTCCTTGCACATCATCTTGCAAGGCCTGGACATGATGAAAGACAGTAAAAGCAGCTAAGAATCTAGTCAGGAGTGCATAAGCTCAGGAGGATGTTTGCCAGAGCATGCAACTCAGCTAGGAGACCATCCACTTTAAAGGCCCTTGCCATTATTCTAAGTATTAGCTTATTACTTCAAGATCCCACCAGATATTCAATAGCATTGAGTTGGAGGGAGCAAGAATTGTATTGAGTGACTGCACTGCAATGCCACCAAAGGATCTAAATCATTTAGTAATCACCAAGCTGCCTTTGCACTGATAGCAAAATATTACTCTTTAACTGAGGATAATGGACTGCAAGCTTGCATTGCAGGCCCTGAAGGTTTTAAGTGCACTGGTGACAGGCACAGCTGGGGGCTTCATACTAGAGGCCAGTAGTAAGTGGTCTTTGCAACACTTGGGTGAGAAATTGGTTGGTAGAGTAGCTTTCACTGTTCTAATTCCAGTATTTTGCAAAAACTACAAGTAAATACACCACTACTGGTATACTAGAGCCCCTAAATTTCCTGCTCAAGTCCCAAAAGTGTCTGTTGCATGGCCTGGAGCTCAGCTATTCACCACCTCAGATCAGCCACCCTAAATGGAAATTGATTGCTGGCTCAGGCTAGCTAAGTTAGAGTTCAGTCAGCTCGGTTCAGGGCTGGCTAACCTGCAAGTCCCTGAGCTGAGATTCGGCATCAGCTCAGTGCAAATCCAGCTCAGCTTGGCTGGCTTGCTGGCTCGAGCTGAGCCTTACCCAACACTATGACAATGTTTCAATAAAAATCACTGTAAAATTTACTAGATATTTATGCCATGCTTATTTAAGTAACTGCAACCCAGATTTTGTAGATGGTGCATCTCTGCATAGAAAATAGGTTCCCATCAACTTAACAACCTCTCAATATTCTAATTTCTCATGCACAAAATACCTATGACTTGTGCCAATGCAGTCCCCTGGCACGGTGCTAAGATTTGCCATGCCACATCCATCCAGTATCTGCCCATTTTTGGGTTGCTATGACATCAGGTCCAGTTCAGCTCCGAATGTTCTGACAATTCTGGTCACCTCCACACTTCTATACACTCCCTTCATGTGAAGACTTTTCCAACCAATGTATATGGCAGACACATGAAATCTCATTACCCATTCGCAATAGTAGAGGCCTCCATTTCCTTCCATGTTCACCCACCAGATATTCTGTCATTGGGGCATTAGGAAATACACTGGCAAACTGGGACCTGTACAAGGAGAGACACCGACCCTTGCAGAAGTCCATGCATCTCACTCAACACGCATTTTACCTGATGAGGGCTGCAGGATCTGCAACTTTATCTACTGCAATGTTCCACCTTCATCCATAACAGTTTTGGGCATTCTTCTAGTCAAAAAGGGAATACATAGCCAATATGAATACAATTTTATTACCTTCCAGATGGAACTTGATCATACTGAAACCAGCAGGGAGCTGACAATCATAATGATCAAGCTCGAAAACATGGTTGGTCACAATCGCTGTGGCCAGCTTAAATTGCATTGGTTTGACCCATTCAATGGTGTTGTACTGCTCCACTACAAGGACATGTCCAAGTCTCTTCCTACATCTTACAGACAGTGTCTTCATCTTCATATACTCCAATACCTTTCTGCTCAACTTACCACATGAGTTCATTCCTCTTAGTTTTATTCTTTGTTCTTGCTGTAGTCATTCAATGTTTTGGTATTTCTCTTAGTACTCCTCTTCATTTTCATTCGAGTAGTATAGTTAATGCTCCTGGGTGACCAGATCATGAACCTGGGGTACTTCCAGATCATGAGGCTTCCATATCATGCAGTTGCAGCTGCCCAAGGCAGCAGCTTCTCATTAAGCATATGTCTGCGATCTCTTCTTCTCATGGGACTGTCAGGTGGATATAAACTAACCTATCTTCATACTCCTAAGAATTAACATCCATGAAAAACAACAAACACATATATAAAGCTACAAAAACCACCATACTATACATAAATGTCATTGTAACCCCCAGATTGTATATCACCATTGCTGGAAGACACCCTGTCCATACCACTGGAAGCCACAATGCCTTTGACCATGGCAACATACCTGTTGTCACTTGCAGATGACATCCTCATAGAGTTACTTGGGATCTTCTCACCTTCAGATGCTATTTCTTGCAGAAAGGTCTTCCCCTCTTCAATGTATCAACCTCTGTGACATTGACTGACCAGTCCTAGGTTTGCTGAAGGCTGCATCGATTGTCTTTGGAACGCAGCATCTGGCTGAAAATATGCTCCAACTGCGATTATATGCTTCCTGAAGCTAAAGAATACCTGGAGGTTGCAGAGCTAGAGAGGACACTCCTGCATGGTGAAATAATGAAGGACAAGTGGACTGGAGTTTAAAAGGGTGCACTGTATACAATATTCCAAGCCAATGTTGGAGGATCCAGAGCCACTTATGTGGGTATAATGGGACCCTATGTAGTACAGAAATTTGTACCAAGGGTTCAGGGGGCTTCAAAGAGGATGCACCTCATTTGGTCTCCACTGAATAAGCTGTTTGAGCATGACCTCACTTGTCAATTTGGCCAAGATTCCAAGTGTATACAGATAATTACATATAGCTTCATAAATTACAACTCAATGTGGATTGGATATATCAGGACATCTGAGGAAGACAACGAAGCTCAATACCATTTGTGAGCCATTTTATTAATCCTTGCAAAACCTTCCAATCATTTATTAATAATAACCAGGGAAGTTATACTTGTAAAATTGCAATGCAATTTGGTCCCAGGCACCTCATTAGAGGTTTCTATGCCTGTAAAAGATGCAATGGCAAAAAACATTACATTAAGCATCTGGCATGATTACATGCTCATATCATAAGCCAAACCCACCCTTATGTCATTTGCTCATAATGGAAAAAATTACATGCTCATGACACAGGCTGAACCCAACCTTGCTGTCCTTGTCCATATTCCAACAGCAAAGATAGTGTCAGTGCTGTCATGGAACATAAGTTGTTTTGAGCCTTGTGAGAATTTCTTGGATAATTTTATCGTCTCAACAGTCCCAATTAAACAGTCAGATGGATGATTTCATTTCTCCTTGGCACTTGATTAGGGTTTCTGATAAGGGAGACATCCACTTCTATGCACTCCCTTCACCCAAGGACCTTTCTGACCAATGTGTACAGCAGACACATGAAATCTTGCTACCTGTCCACAGTAGTACTGGCCTCCAATTTTTTCCATGCTCACCTGCCAGATATACTGTCATCAGGCTGGTAGGAAATACACTAGTGAACTAGGATATCTGACTACCACCTGCACAAGGAGAGATACCAACTCTCACAGAAGTCCATGCATCTTGCTCAGCATGCATTTCACTTGATGAAGGTCATCGGATCTGCGACTTTATCTACTCTGATGTTCCACCTTCATCCAAAACAGCTTTGGGTATCCTTCTGGTCAAAAAGGGAAGGCTTAGGTGGTGTGAATACAATTTCATCGCCTTCCAGGTGGAACTGGATCATACTGAAACCAGCAGAGAGTCAATGATCACAATGGCTAAGCTTGAAAATATGGCTGGTCCCAATCACTGTGGCTGGCTTAGATTGCTTTCATTTGACCCATTCAATGGTGTTGTACTGCTCTGCTATGAGGACACGTCCATACCTCATTCCATGGCCCATGGACAGCATCTTCATGTACTGCAATACCTTCCTACTCGACTTATCCCACTATGGCATACCAACATGGACAAAAATAAAAGCCCCCATGCAAAACATCTTTTGTGCATGAAAATCAGTTTCTATACTAAATAGATATATTTTACTGTAGTTTTGGCTTATCAACGAGTACAGTCACTTAGCGGTCCTTTTAACACTACTGTTCCTCTTTACACTGGCAGCTTTCTCATGAGTGAATAACTTGTGTGATTCTATTTCTTAGCCAAAACATGCCTGACATATGTCTTTCCCCATCTGACAATAAAAATTGATGGCTGGCTTGATGGATTGATGAAATCACAGGGGATCTCCGATTTTGGGTATATTTTCAAAAATTTGTTGGGCCAACAATGTCTGACAGCTTGTATATTTTAACTAAAAATTTGAACACATTTTTTACTCTACATCATGAGCACACATAGATACCAAAATTACAGCCTGGAGACTGCAGGGAACATGAAGTTCTTCAAAAAAGTTACAAATCACTGAAAGAAGGGGGAAGATGTCATATTCTGTCACAATTGTCACAATTTGTGACAATCTTCACCTCAACTGGCTTTCTGCCTTTTGTCCTCCCTTCCATGCTAGAATTTGGTTATTTATGCATGCCCCCAATGGATATAATGTTGGTGCAGAGTATTTGGATAACCAATACTGATGATTTCTTAACTGGAGGTACAGGTTTCATTGGTGTGTTACTCATGTCACATACAGGGCGTCACACTGTTAAAAGGACTGACTTTGTGACATTTATTGAAAGTGATTTTGTGGCCGCAGTTCTTACTGAAAATTTCTGAAAATTTATACAGACATATAAATCCATCATAGAATAATGTGTTTAATGTTTTACCTGGATTGAGTCAGAATTGTGTACAGAATTTGTGAAATATAATGTAGTGTTAAAAGGACCACTAAGTGACTGTATTATATTCCGCGTGTGAAAAAAATCTGCACGTGGGAATTGAAGGTGCGCGCGCGAGAAAAAAAAAAGGTCCCATGCGGAAATTGAATTTGTGCACACAAAAAAAAGAAAAATGCACGCAAAAAAAAAGAAGAATGCTCGCAGAAACTAGATTTTCACATGCGAAAAAAAGGCACCAGAAATTGATTCTGTTGTCAGTACAAATCTTGGAGACATACCTCAATTGTTGTGTCAGGAATGATGCCGTTGGACTTCATATTCCCACAACCTTCCCCAGGACTGTGCTCGAAAATGAGCACAAATATCCGAGCTGTACCCATAGATTTTGGAGTGTATAGTGTCTACTCATGCTGTGGAATAGCATGAACATCTGATCTATGGGTGCAGCTCGGATATTCGTGCTCATTATCGAGCAGTCTTGTCCTGGGGAAGGTCGTGGGAATATGAAATCCAATGCATCATTCCCGACATATCCATATCAGATCCTGACACAACGATTGATGTATACCTTCAAGATTTGTACTGACAAGGGCCCTCAACTTTACATGCAGAGCTGGTTTCCAGTACATTTTTTTCTGCACATGCAAGTCTAGTTTCCGCGCGCACTTTTCTTTTTTGCGCATGGTCTTTTTTTTTTTCACGCGCGCAGATTTTTTTCACGCGCGGAATATAATACTCATCAATAAGCCAAAACTACAGTAAAATATATCTATTTAGTATAGAAACTGATTTTCGCGCGCAAAAGATGTTTCGCGCGGGGGCCTTTATTTTTGTCCACGTTGGTGCGCCATATCCCACAAGCTTCTTCATCTTAATTCCATTCATTCGGCACAGCGAGGTACGCTCAAGCCGAGTATGCTAAGAATGGATTGCCGGTTCCAACGAAGAAACACACAGGAGGATGTGCCCCTGTAGTCATCACTTAGTTCTATGAACACACCGTGAAGCCGACATGAGTTGTTGTGGATCACATTATTGATGAGGAGCTTGATGATCGCACTTCGGAGTGATTTGTTTATCAAGAGTATAGCATTAGAAACAAATCTAGATATTTAGCATAAAAAGTTATGAAACGACACAACTTCCAAACAGGCACCAGGGCTGCCGAGAAGGAATCACTGTCAGGGCAGGTGGCCAACTTCGAGAAGATCACGAAGGATCATGCATTCTGTTTGATCCTTGAGGGTAATTAAAGTCGCCAAAATGTAGTCCGAGATCAGAATCTCTGGGAGACGACAGCGTGCTAGAAGTCTTTTCGGGTTCTTGTCTGAATAAGCAGGGAAACCACACACGCAGCACGTCCTATATCGAAAGCCGATGAGGAACCAAGAGCACTGCATGCCGACAGTTTATGCATACCTGTTGCGTGCCAAATACAAGAAACACAACCGTGCCAACTGATAAGAGTTTACGGATGAATTGAGGAGCTTTTCGAAATAGCACTCATCCCACCTGTTGAAATATAAATCTGTGGTAGAAGGCTTTTGGGGCGAACTATGGTAACGAGTTCAAGACTTTACGCGGACTCAATCAGCTATGATTGGGAAACGCGAATAATTATGCTTACATTGTACCGAAGGCCACATATACACCAAGTGCGGAGACACGCATAGCACATCGTCTTATTGAACGTAATTGTATGTTGGCTTCCGGGGTAGAAAGACGGCGGATGCCAGAGTAGTTGCAATATGACTTATATAGCAGGAGAAGCTGGATTATCGAGACGCATCCGGCACCGAAGGTAACGAATACCGTTCGAGCCAATATTCTGTTGGGGGGGGGGGGGTTAGCATTAGCGCGCCCTGGAGTGATAGGGAGGGACACAGACAACGGGCGAAAGTGAAGACCGCAATAAAATAACGAGTCTTGGCGAAGAACAAGGTCCGGGCGACTCAGAGCTATCTAATTTTACGGTTCGCTCAGAAAGCATGATGGAGGCTGACCCTTGATGAAACTTACCGCGAGGGCAGCGACAGAGAATGTTATGTGGCAGAAATAAGGTCCAACAAACATCTATTTCACGTCAAATTCCTAAGGTTTGAGAGGTGAACGGCGCTCACAATCCTTGACGTGATGGTCCCAAGCTCTGACTGGTGGCTTTGCCCTTGAATGCTTCGGTATACGTAATAAAAGAAGGCGAAAGCTGTAGCCGCCCACCTGTTTCACAGTCGTGAACATGGGGCGGGTAATGGTATCGAAAAAGAGTCATACATCGGTGGAGTGCCAAATAAAAGCGATGCTTGTGCAATGCAAAGTCCCTTGGGGGGCTCCTGGACTCCGTACTGGTGAGTATAAAACCTATGGAAGAAATCAGGAACAGAAGACAAAAGCAGTTTGTGTGGGTGCGTACAACAAGAGTGAAAATATTCCAGAGAGGATCCAAGTTAAGCACACATTAATAAACGTTGCATGTCGTTCGAGTTGGTTGGAGATAAGGATCGTCAAAAGAAGGATGGGGAGGAGGACATTATTGGAAATTAAATTGAAGCAAACCCATACATTGAGGAGGACGGGTGCCGAAGCACCTAGAGTAGCCACATTGATATCTCCTCCTAACACCGAGGCTTAGTCTTAATAGGCCATGAAGCGTAAGCCAGCGCGTACTTGGATGAGCTACTAGCGATTGTGAAATTTGGTCCATAGTTTGAAGGGAGAAGATTCCTCGCAGGTGTGTGTTGGATACGAAGGATAGTGGTGCAAAGTGAATTTGGTTCCGAGATGGTCTTTAAGTGTGGATAGATGCCGCCCCTGGGATTTCCTCTTGAGCAACAATCCGGAGAGACAAATGGCCCAGACCAGGAAGCAAAAAGCAGAAAAAATTGTTCAAGGACAACCGCCGCGCGTGTGGGGTCCAAGTCCTCTCGGTTATTATTTCGACTACTTCGTTCAGATAGAGGTCGGGTGGGGGTGAAGTCAATTCAGGAGACGGGGGGAAGGCCCTGCGTGGGTACAAGAGCGTGCATTAATCGGTTATTAGTAGCTGCAACAAGTGAAAGTTGTGATATTTTTGGAGCCTAACTTCGCGGAGATGTCGCGAGACCAGACGTGATATCACTGTATGTGTCAGGGTCGTTCCCAAAGCCATCCGGCTGGACCTTGGTAAATCCTTTGCCTGTTCAATTACCATTGGCGCTTCGGCCCATTGGTTGAGCTCCATCTGCGCACCAATATATCTGGCGGCGTAAAAAGTATCATGGGACACCACCAGGCGGCAGAATTCTGTACTGTACCTGGTCCCTCGTATCTTCTTGATTCCCGCATTGGCGGACAACAATACCCTTGTACACACCGCACCCAAAAGCAGAAGACTACGGCCCTGCGTCCCCCAGTAACCACCCACCCACTTTGGCATAGGTATGGCTTCAGTTGCTTTGCACTCACTGCGTCTTTCTCAACGAACTTGACGAGGTGTGGACGCTGAAGACACTCAGGAGCACTACCGCGCGGGATCTAGAGCGAATGATTCCTGATGCCAAAATAATGTTGCTAAATCAAGTCTATACCGAATGATGTGCGTATTGGAACGATTCTTGACCTGTCCAAGCAGGTGGTGGAAATGTAGGAAAAAGATCATCAAGGGTGAATGATGGGTTTTCAGAAGGCAGCCGAGGGTGGTGCATTCTGCTTGGTGCTTGGCAGTTGCCAGCGCGGCTAAGCTGTAGTCCAAATTGGGAATCTTGGGATGGAGGCACCAGTGCAGGACTTCTATATGGTCGACAACGAACTCTTCTTGGTCCTCTGCGTCCGAAGGCACATGGAAGCCATACGCGCAAAACAGCCTCCACAAGAGTTATGATTCGCGTCGGGGACATATGTTAATAACATGCGTACCTCCCGGGTACCAAATATAAGGAATACGACCATTCCAGCTATATGGATTTAGTTGATTCAGCAAGCACGAAGAGCGAGATTACCGAGTAATCAAAGCCCTACCTGTGGCCATGTACATTTGCGACATAATGCTTTTCGGGTTCACCATCGCAATGAGCTCAATGCTTTACCGTAGTCTGATCAACATCAGTGGAGAAACATGGAAATATATACTTACATTGCCCCGAAGCTCACGTATATCCCAAAGACAAAGATACGTAGGATACAAGGCCTCGCAGAACGAAGTGATTCGGCCTGGCGTTCTGTCGGAGGGAGCTGACGGATGCTAGAATAGATGAGGTATGTTTTGTGCAAGAGAAGGACCTCGATTATGAAGATGCACAAGACACAGACTGAGACAAACACCAGTCGAGCCAATATCCTGTATTGTAACTGGGTTAGATATCGTCTCAAAGGGATAGATAGGACCATACAGTGGATGGAAATCAAGACTGCAATGGAAGAACGGGGCCTGACGAAGCACGAGATTCGGATGTCGTAGACACATCTGTGGTTAGAGTTGTCTGAAGGCTGTCACCGAATTTCGGTAGATGGAACGTACAACAAGAGAAACGGCGGAGAATGATATCTGGCAGAAATGCGGCCCACCAAGCATCTGTACTGCACGTTAAGGTGCCGAGCCTATAGCACGATTGACTCGACTTACCAGCCAAGAAGTGGCGGCGCCAAACTCCACTTCACGAGTTTGCCCCTGGAAACTCCGATATACATAGTAAAATAGAGCGAGAACAGCGGTTCCCCACCTAATCCCGAGGTTAGCCCCAGTCGGGGTATTATGACTAAGAAGACCCGCACATCGGTGCTATACCAAACAACAACGAGGACTGTGCAATGCACAGCGCTCTGGATGGTTCCGGCTCTCGATCTTGATGACTATAAAATCTGTGGATGAATTCAGTGTAAGTCGAGACAATTGTCAAAGAACAACGCACAGCAGAAGTGAGAAGATACCCCAGAATATCCAGGTCAAACAAAGGTTGATGAACGTCGGGTGCCGCCGAAGCTGGTTGGAAATAAGGATCGTGAAAACGAGAATTGGGAGGAGTATATTATTGCCAGTCAAATTGAAGTAAGTCCATATATTGAGTACTTGGGCTGAATCGCCGATGTACTGCTCATAAACTATTTTTCCTGGAGTGAGTTTCGTTGTTCCGAATACGAGGAATAATCTATACAGCGGACGTACGCTGATGAGCTGCGAGAGGCAATGTCGGAATTTGATCCATGAAGAAATGGAAAACAGCGCAAATGTATGGCGGGATTCAGACAAAGACACAAACGGAGAGCAACCGTGTAAGGACCGGCCGAGAGTAACTTCAAAGGAACGAAAGCCAGTTCCAGACTGACAAGGAGACGACTGCCGCTAAGCAGAAGCAAAAATCCAAGCCAAGGAACGACGAGAGAAAATGGGGGAGAAAGGCAACCTCTGGGTTCGACATGAGTTCTGAACCCGAGGTTTTATCCCAGCCGTGTTGCCCGAGTTGAAAGGCCACTGTAGTAATGATTGAGGTGAATCAGCGAACAAAGTGTCTGTAGAAAGCAGTTGAGGAGAGGAACTGAGGCAGTACATGGGCAGTGGTGTGCGCATCTATTGGGCAAAAATACTCAAGATGGTACAGCAAGTGGAAGAAGTGGTATTTTTGGAACAGGTTACAGCAAGCGGTGATGAGCACGTGAACCAATGATAAATTGTGGCAGGAATGACCTCAATGGAGGCGACAACATACACTTGCAGGGTCCTCCTCGAGCGTAATCTCTTGCCTTCATCTCACTGTCCTCAATGGCTGCGTACTACCACGCGCCTCGTCGCTATGCGCCCTCCACAGAACCGTCCTCCCACGTGCAGCAGCACCCGCTTCACCGACGGTCCTCTCTCCATTTGGCCGATTCACCGACATACATCTTCCCCAACCCGTCGTCCGCGCCTCCAAGTCCGACCCAAACCCCCATCCTTTCTGAGTCTAGTGACGTCTCCCCCTCGGTCGTTTCTATCTCTGATTTCGGTTCGAGAGACAGCGACACATTCTCTTCGCCAGGCCATTCACCGTGGATCGATGCAGCCCTGAGACAATCCCACAACTCTCCTCAGCCCCCCTTGAATTATCGGATAGATAATCAGGGGCTGAGTCGGTATCTCATTGATTCACTTCCTCCAGATCCCGTACCACTAGATGAGGATGTAAAGGTTCTTGGCAACATTCACAGGGGAGCATCAAATAGACAAGCTTCATATATTCCCATTTCCAGCATCGATCCGCAGACCATCGAGACAAAATTTCGCCACCCCCTGGCGCGAATTCCGACAGATCCAGCGTTGCTCCCTCGACATGACCAAGTGCAGCTATCTCGGGTACCGATGTGTCACCCTCTCCCTCGCTTATCCATCCCCTTCCTCTCCCTCTTCTCCTCCCTACTCGGCATAGACGACTCGACGAAGGACCTCCTTACTCTGCCGACCTCGTCGGCATCTGCTTTATTTCCCACGGGGATGCACCCACCCACGGGTACTTGGGAAGAAACAGAAGTGCCCCAAGCAGCCCACGGCGCCGAAAAGCTATTTTCAGTCATCACTGCCGAAAACGGCTACCAAAGTGTGCATCAGGGGATGCTATCCTTAAATGCACTTCCTGTTGGCGAGTTGATCCCGATACCACTGTCAGATTTGTGGGGCATGGTCGCCGAACTTGTGTCGAATGGGCGCAAGGTGTTGCTTGGCCTAACTAGTCTGGCTCATGAAATGTCAGATGTGGCATAAAAAAAGTCTTAACTACAGCTTTCCTCCTCTCACTCCAGACCCCCGGATACATACACACTTAAATCGTTCTAGGCTAGATACTTACCGCTAATTATTTCCCCCTCTCTGATGATATCTTAATTAAGCTCTTAGATTGCTATTCACCTCCGCTATAATTTAGAGTAGTATTAGGACGCATGTAGAGTGTCGCTCATGCAGTGTATCCGAATCGAGCCTTCCATTACTGCCAAGCGTCGGATTCTATGGCTCTCCGAGAGTCGTAGTTGGTGCGTCTGCTGAACATCCATGGACGACGAACCTACTCAAAGTTAGCTGAGACGACATCGTGGAAGGTGCCGGAGCTCGGGCTCGTATTCCGTTCCGCCGGGGTCACGAGGGAGGATTTGAACTGGGTATTACTCGTCGAGTGTTTCTGTGCGCGGGACGCTATCACCCCCGGCCTAGGCCGTCTTTGTGGGGGACTCCTAACGATGCGGAACTGACAACGTGCCTCACGAAAATCAGAAGCACGATGGGAAGAGCAATCCGGCGAACAGCGATACTACTCAGTTTCATCGTCCAATAGATCTGTGGAGCTGCTGGATGGTGCTGGCCGGCGATTCGAACCTTACCCCGACATCACTATCTTCATCATCAATTTCCGAAGTTCATGACTATGCTACATGAAATTTTGATTCTTCAAATCATTTACAGCACAACCCTGCATTTATCAACGCGATACCACAAAGTCGATGTGAGTCTCCTCGACGAGCAAAGCTTAGGCAACAACTCGGCCAGCAACGATCTCAGAAGAATCGTAAATGCGAATCGCCTCATGAGCAGCTTTGATACCACTGGCAATCATAGCGCCGAAAGTAGGACCCATCCGGTTGGAACCATCATGCTCCGAAAGCTCCATGCCTACGGTTATTCAATGAGTCCACGACCATCAAAGATAATGAACCAAAAATTGGATAATACGAACCGGTCATAATCAATCCAGGCGCGACCTCGCGAGTACCATTGACGATGGCAGGCTCCGCGCGGTTCATATCCAATCCCCTCATGTTGCCCAACTCCTTGAGGAGGCCGGCACTCACCAAGCGCTTTGCGCTAAAGGCACCCATAGGGCCATCGTGACCAGTGGCAGTGATGATAACAGGGGCAGTGATGGTGTTGGGATCCATGCAAGATTGGGTATCGTGGTTCAGCGCCACGAGCGTCCAGTTAGTAACGACACCGCCAACACGCTGGCCTTGCGACTTGGGGTCTGGGTGAATGATAAGGTCCTCAACTGCTGTAGCGTTCAAGAGGACAACGTTGGGGAGGGCGAGAGTCTTGGAGAGGAGAGTGGAAGTGAAGAGAGCAGCGTGCTTGACGACGACGAAGTGACCCTCGTCTTCGTACTCAACACCGAGCTCACGAAGGAAGGAGTCTGCGGGCTTGCGAATGACCTGTGTGTCATCGAAGATAGAGGTCATCAGCGGTTAAACTTTATTTATGAGATCGTGGGTACCATGGGTGTCATAAGCTGGCCACCCAGCCAAGCACCACCGCCAGGTGCAACATTGGCCTCGATGATGGTGATTTTGAGCTACCGAGGTGATTGCGAAGGTGAGTTATGCGTTCATGTACGGGGCCTAGTTGAGTGCTACTTACGTCGGGCCTTGCAGTACCCAACCGGTAAGCGCAGCTCAATCCAGCGCTTCCAGCACCAATAATGACAACGTCCGAAATTGCACGTTCATACATGGTGTTGAAGTACCTGTTCCGATCAGGATGTCTCGGCGATAATTTCGTACAACAGATACTCTTCACATACCTCTTGATCATAGCACGAGAGACCTCGGCCTCGGTAATGGGCGCAAACTTGTATGAACCCTCATAGTTCTCGAGGATGTCACCCTTCTGGAGAGGGACAGCGGGTTGCTGGAGCTTGGGTTGGGGGGCAGGAGCAGCCTTTTCATTGACAGCGACAGGAGCCATAGTTAATTATTAACACTTGGGGGAAGGAAGAAGGCAACGAATTTGAGAAAAGGCTGGGGATGAGAGCCTGGCAACCCTCGTTGGTCATCCAGAAGCTCTCTTCTTATATCCACCAAATCCTCTCGGACGTTATTGGGGGATAAGATGAGATAAGACAAGGCTCCTGGGATTGATGCAATCCATGATCCATGGTGTTCACAGGTGATCAAGAAGAATGCACGAAGCTCCCCGTTTCGGTACCTTCGAGAAAGCGGGCCTTCCACTTGGAACTTCTTCCATTCGTGTATGGCCACGGCCCGTGGATTTGACTGGTGGATCGAGGGGATTTAACAATACATATAGCCACGCCATGGAGTACTTCGAACCTGGCTATCGATGGCCTCAGGTTGAACCCCAGCGACTTGACAATCAATGCATGTCTGGAGCAGACAAGAAGCACGGCATCCGTTGACAAAAGCGGTCCGCACCTTTGAAAACACCAAATCATGACACGACGTTCTCATGCTCGATAATCTAAGCTTCGAAGAACGTGATCCTCTCCAAGGATTATTTATATTGTTCCAAGTACGGCATGCCTGTTGTGGTTGAAGGTAGGGCCGTTGGTGTTTAATAGTGGATCCCAGGCCCCAGGACGAGCGGGGCGGTAGCGATTTGATGTGCGTAGGAAGAAGTTCGTCGAAGATCAGGAACAAAAATCAGTAAAGTTCCTTCGACCAGGAAAAGAATTTCCCTCGACGCGTTCGGCGAACGAATAACCTGTCCACGCCAAGGAATAAAGCCTAAGTTTGGACAGGGGTTATCCAGCCACCCATGATAGTAACAGCGCGAAAACACCATCACTAGGAACAACGGCTATGTACGCGGACCCAAAAGGGGTTCTGTGAGCAGGTCGAATGGGGTTGCGCTTGCTTAGGCCGACGGCGAAATCAAGTCGAATTGTATGTGAATCGTGAATCTTGGGCTCAAAGGGAGCAAGAGGGTTTCGGAACGGGGCTCGGCGGTAGTATAATGAATATATGAGCGGATTTGCTGAGCGGCGCGTTAACATCCTGTCATCCTCTGCTGATCGTTGACGGGTTCGGGTCTTTCGTAGGTCCATCCCGGTCCCAACCATGAAGTATGTCGATGGCGGGTCATGAGCTGGGATCGGCGAACACGTGCTTCCTTTGTCCAACCTGTTCCCATCCTGCTCTGTGTGACGCATTGTAAGTTTGACATGCCAGCGGGGCATGACGACGTTGTGTGGGGTAGTTCCGATGGGACTGGTAAAATTAATTCAGTGCTGATAGTCGAAGCGCAATTGGACGTACCCGGTAGTCGGTGGCGAGGCGGACACTCGTTAAGATACTTGGGGTCCCATCAATAATGAATGGCACTCTGATCGCATTGACCAGTCTTATTGGCTTTAAGATTGGAAAAACTTTTTCCAGCTACTTGGATGTGCCCGAGGTCGAGCTATACTGGACAGGTGCAGGGTTCAGACGTTCAACGTTCGACGTCTGAGCGCACTTACGCCGCGTCCCATTAGACGAGACACCACGTCAGGATAACGCGGATTGGGTGCCTTGAATGCTACAATAACTTCAGCGATATGGCTTGGAATTTAGGGACGTCTGAAGAGTGCGCTCGCTACGCAGCGGCAATAGGGGCGGGTGTATTCCACCCGGAGAAACACGAAGGTCATGTACGTGCCGAGCGTAGGTCAAGAGATCAGTTGGCCAGTGGCCTGTGTCGGCGTGGCGGAGAAGATGATAGCAGCGGTAACAGAGTGGTGCATCGCATAAGCGAATGTATCATTGACTTGGGAGCATCATACTCTCTCGTAATTGAAACCTGGGTTATTATGAGAACATGGAAGGCTAGAAAGAGGCTGGACGGAAAAATATCCGTTATGAGCGCATTGGTATTGGGCACCTCACGCAAGTCCGAAGACGCAGTGATTGCGAGAAGGAGACCATGTGTAATTTCTCAAGAGCCATTTAATCCGTGACTTGTCGCTTTGTGCATGATCCAAATCATCATTTCTCCCTGCGTCCTAGCTTCTCGCTCTAACCTCAGACGGCCACCGAGTGCGCCGATTCATACCAATCCAACTCTGAACTGGTAAGGATTGATGTTTCCGGCTATATTCGGCTCTTCGAGATGATCGCTGATTCGGGCGAAAGCTAAAGAACGACACTAGGCGCTGCCCTCCATAACCCCCGGCAGTTTCGCGGACCGTCACAAGGCCAAAGTGCTCCTTTCACCGCGACCACCGCCATCCTTATAACGCCACACGACAGTTGAGCATGTCCCAGAACTTTATGACCGGCGATCCACTCTCGCTTGACCGTATACGCGCTGTGCTCACTCGGTTGGAAGACACCATTATCTTCTCCCTCATTGAACGAGCACAATTTGCACATAATCCGCGGATATACCAACGAAGTGCATTCAAAGAGCTGGAGGAACTGGGTTTCTCCGGCAGTTGGCTGGAATGGTTCTTGAAGGAGACGGAAAGTTTTCATGGCAAGTGCTTCTCTCGATATGAACGCCGGGGTTTGGGTTCTGATCGAGTCATCTCTTTCAGCTAAGGCACGCAGATACACGAGGTGGGTGGACTGCCTCTTTGGTTATTTGCATTTTGGGTGCTAAACGAACGTCCGTGCAGCCCAGACGAGTATCCGTTCACTCCCGTCTCCGAGCTGCCCAAACCGGTCCTCCCACCCCTTTGCTTCCCCGAAATTTTATACCCCAACAAAATCAATGCAAATCCCTCTATTCTTTCCTTCTATACCCGTGCTATCGTCCCTAGAATTACTCGCAGAGCGACATTAGCTCTCGCAGCCAAGAAACGACAGATGGGCATCGTCGGTGACGATGAGTTCGAGGACGATGGTAACTACGGCAGTGCCGCCACAATAGACGTCGAAGTTCTGCAAGCAATCAGCAAGCGTGTACACTACGGCGAGTTCGTTTCTGTTCTTTCCATTGTCGTCGGTGTTGACAACATCTGCAGGCAAGTTTGTATCAGAGTCGAAGTTCATTCAAGACCCAGCGGCCTTCATTCCACACATTCAGTCTCGCGACCGTGAGGCATTGGAAGCCCTAATTACCAAGCCCGAGGTTGAGATGAGGCTCCTCGGGCGGCTGCACAAAAAAGTCGAAACCTACTCTCAGGATATCGCCGCGGAGGGCGATTCGGCGCCCAAGACAAATGGTGTCAATGGTTTCAGAAAATTGAATGGAGGGAAAATTGACATCGATGGAGTCTTGGATCTCTACGAGAGCTACATCATCCCGTTGACGAAGGAAGTTGAGGTGGGTACGGCCGGTTCTCTGCCTTGATTCAGGTCTAAGTATGTGTTTTGCAAGGTTGACTATCTTCTCCACCGTTTGGACGGTATGGACGAGGAGATGATAGAAAGACTAAGAAAGAAGGACTTCTGAGGTGGTTGCCTTCTTGGATTCGTTGCTTATATTAGTTTAATCAGGTCTCGACCTCTGGACTTGTTCTGTTTGTAGATCAGACCGTGAAATTGTACTTGTATTCAGCACAAGAAAACCGCCTAGGCATGAGGAACGGAAAATATACTAAGGAAAGTGTATTCCTCACGGAGGAGAGTGGAGGATAGAGACAGTTAGATCCGGAAGTTCCCATAAAAGTATGTAACGAATGGCATGGTTAGTAGAATATTTTACGGTGAAAAGCGAGGGAGGAAGAGGTATGGGAGGTATAAGGGAGACAAGTGCACAATATACAAGAGGTCACCGGGTATGGGGAATAGTAAATAGCCAGAAGGTAAAAAAAAGAGACCAAGGAATAATGTTAGATCAACAAAGAACAAAAGAGATTGAAGGGAAGTATATGCGCAGGTTGTTGGTTGTATCAGATTCCTAGATCTGCAGAGGAATTTCAAACTAGCACGAAGAAGGGGATAAGCTTACGCACCTTGTAACAACCGATTCCTTTCCTCCTCGGATATCTGCTGAGTAGCACGTCTCGCAAGCAACTTTTCGGTCCTATATTTTTCGTATAATACTTCCCGGGTATGCACTTTGAGAACCTAAACCATCCTGTCAATCTCTGATCTGATCCACCTTCAACCAACTTAGGACTCACCTTCAGATGAGTGGACAAAATCGCGGTCCTCATCGCCGCAAAGTCACAGTGCTTGGGATCGAGTACATCAACAGTTCCCCACCTGAACTTGCGGACAAACACTCCTTTCATGTCAGCTGGCGGCCCTTGGAGGAACAACTGCTTCGCTGCAACGCTCTGACTTTGAACTGAAGCGGGCGAAACCGGGGACAAGACGCTGTTCATCATCTGAGGGCTGTGGCTTTCATGACCATCCTCTGTTGCTGGTGAAGATTGTTGAGCAACACCCATGGCACCGGGCATCGGAGTGGCAGGAGTATCCAAAACGGACTCGGCCTTCTGGCGCTTGCGACGTTTCTTGTTCTCGGGGGTGATAAGCGCGAAGGGTAACAGAGAGCTGATGTCGGTTTTCGCGATTATATGCGCCGAGAAACGGACGTTGGCAACGCTGTCGAAATCCGTTGCGTCTGGAGTTTGGGGTCGTCTGTCGTCCTCGGCTACTCTGGATAGATCACGACGCGAACGCGAGCGAGAGGGATTGCGGTGCCTAGGAGGACGCAATTTGATAACGGCTCTGGATTTTCTCTCTTCGCCCTCCTCCGCTCCTTCTTCCTCGTCAGAGTTCCCAGCGGCAGCGGGGTCGTCACCGTTTGCAGTATGGTCATTCGTGGAACCATTGCCGACACCATTGGCAAACTTGGCTGCTCTCTTAGTTGTCTTGGACTCGTCGGAGGACTTGGTAATTGGACCAAACACGCCGAAGTCGATACCAGCGTCAGCCATTCCCTTCCGCACTGTTCGCAACAGTCAATCAAGGCTTGAATTGAGGGCTATCAAGAAATTCATACCAGCTTCCTTTACGGCTTCCAGTTTCTCATCGGTCAAAGAGTCGGCGTGGGCAATCACAGGAAGGATGTTGGACCTGTTTGAGATTCGACGAATGACCTTGATTTCTGCTGGAGCCATTGTCAAGAGACCGTCATCTTCGTCCGCATCTTCGTCTGATTCATCACCCGAGGATGTGTCTGGTACGAGCTCGGGAGGGTGGGACTGGGAGATTGTCGTTTCCGATCGCGTCTTGGTAGGTACGGAGTAAGGAGAGGCACCGGCAGCACGCCTGGCCTCTGCCGAGACAATGGAGGCCGGGTCGACCATGTAGATGCAGCTATAAGGCAGGTAAGTGCCTGAACCGAACCGAACCGAAGCTCAAGCTTTAAGCTTCAAGTACCACTTACAGGTGAATGTGCTGGTCACCCTTTTGTTGGCGGACAACCTTGGATTCCTACGTGGCGTATAGAGTTAGCGTCTAAATCGCCTGTCGACACGAGTATTTACCTCGTTCATCGTGTCCGCATACTGGGCGTCGACGTGCTTCAAGATGGCGTTGACCTGTCTCTCCAACTTCAATTCTCTCCCTTCCTGGAAATCCAGCCCAGGTGTATCAATGACCGACAACAAGATCCTATCGAACTTGGACTCGGAAATTTCGATTGAGGTGCTTTGGATTGTACTCGTGGACTTGGTAGAGTCGTCCAAGAATTTTTCCAAAGCGGCGCGTTGTTCTTTGGTTGCAGAGGGAGAGATTTCCGCTGTTTCAAGTAACAGGCGAAGCAGTGAAGATTTTCCCGTGCCTTTGCTTCCAACAACCTGGCAACGGCGGTGAAACCTCATTCATCATCCGACCCGGATATCATTAGAAAACTCTACTCACCATGATGTTGAACGTCGGCGGCACCCTCGCCCTCCTTTGACCCAACCGCGACCCGGTCACACTCTCGGTCTTTTCCTTCCTCTCATATTTTTTCTTCCTCATTTCATTCAACGCCTCGGGAGGAGTCGCCATTGCCATATAAAACGATGATATCGGGGCCTTCGTTCCATCTTCCGCGACAGCCTCTCCTGTAGAAGAAGAAGCAAAACCAGATGTCGGTACGCCAATCCTCGAAGAATCCGGATAACGAAAGAAAGGTTTATGGAACATCACAGGCTCTCTACCTGCTGTGAAAGATATTTTAGCCGCACCTTTAGTTCTGGCGCTCGCGACACTGGGTCTCCCTTCGCCGCCTCCGTGGAACTCCTCAGTCGTGGCGGTCACGGAAACGACTTCCTCGTCTTCTTCGAGTTTCCGTATGGCGTCCACGTCTACGAGATCCTCAGGCCAGGGGATTGTCCCTTGGACCGTGTCTTTGAGGTCTGGTAGGGATGGAGAAGTACGGATTGGGGGTGGCTCTTCGGGTTTCTTGGGTTTGCGCCTGAATGAGAACATGGTGGTGCACGCTGTTTCGCGTTCGCGTCCGAGTTCGTTTTTGGTGTTGGGAAGATAGGAAGATGCGCGGTGTACAGGAGAGGGGTGGTGGAGGTGGAGTTGATGGAGCTGAAAATCACCAGGCGCGCGTGGGGAGGATGGTTACGCCGAATAAGAGGTGGTATATGGGGAACAAAAAATAGACAAGCGGATCCGGGAACGACAACGCGGACGCGACGACCCCGGGAATAGATGTGTAAAGAGATGCGCAAAGAAGAAGAGTTGGAAACAAGCGGGTATGGAAACAAGACAGGAAAAGAGCGGCTATGGTATAGTTAGTTCCAGGTTAGTTCACTCCTGGTCGCTATGCAGCATGTCAACCGAAGCCGTGCGTGCGCCAATTGATGTATTAAATACTCACGGAATCAGGTCCAGAACCCCTGGTGTAACAAACACACAGAATGATAATGGATAGGGGTCTTGGAAAGCGGACACTGGAAGCTAGAAGACCTTGAATCCGGGCTAGGGACTCAAGGCTGGCAGGAGTTGGGGGCTATCAAGGATGACAAGACAGTGGTAAATATCACAACAAAGGCCTATGCCAATTTCACGCTGTGACAAAAGGCCGCTCCTCCGCCAGGGACCAAATACCCTAAAAAGTCAAAAGCTCACAGAAGTGATGCAAATCGCTCAAATAGTCTAGATTGGTTCTTGAAAACGTTTTCGACGTCTTTACATTCATTGCTTGTCAGGATTCAAGCGCTTAGGCGCCCAAAACTCTATCAGGTAGGGACAAAAAGAACAAGGTAAAGTGATAAAAAAAATCTCTTTCAAAATACAGCTACAGTCCATTGCCACATTGCACAAGAGAAATAGAAAAGGTAAGGACACAGGGGGATAGATCGAGCTAAATCACAATCAATCTTAAAGAGAAGAAAAGGAGGGGACAGAACGTTACTTTATGTATATCAACTATCTCAAAGCCCAATTTATCCCAAGTAAAAAAAAATGAAAATGGAAAGTGGAAGGGGCAATAGAGGGGTGTCTTTTGATCCCGGGAACCAAGCGGGGATGTCGAGGACAGTAGATGAGCGGCCGAACCACGGAGTATTCTGCACGAGCAAGGGTAAGGAGCGCGGGGGAGGGGTATGGACGGAGAAAAGGATGGCAAGAAAAAGGAACCGGGCAACCGGTAGAAAAATATTCTACATGTTTTGAGGTTGGAAGGAGTGAATAACAGAGACAACAACAGAAACGCAACGGCGCAGACGGCGATAACACCACAGGTGCATGAAGGAGGAAAGAACATGGCGGCTAAACTGCGCGCCCGCGCATGGGACATTGTCCCAGAAAAAGGGCGAGAAATCAAAGGAATGAAAGCGGATAGAAATAAGATCCTCAGGGTATACCACCAACAGGCGCAGCCGTCCTCCCCTCCTCCATCCTCATTTTCTTCACAGCTCGCATGTCCATCTCATCACGAGGTGACCTCATATCCACATCCCGGTCCAGGTGTTCCAAAGGCAATGGCCTCTTCAAATCCATCTCCATATCTCTCTCCCTCAGACTCTCCCTCGAATCCGAAATTCTATCATCCCTATCGTCTATACCCTCCTCACTTTCCCCGCGATATGATGGATAAGGGTGGTGGTGTCCGGCGTGTCGGTCCAATAAATCCGTACTGGACCCCGGGCCCGTACCCGCTGTAGATGGCGTCGCGAGTATGCGCGAGGAAGGCGGTGAGAGGGATCGAGAGGATCCGTCTTCGTCTTTTGAGGTTGTTGGATACCCGCCTTGGCGTGTAGGTGTTTGCGATGGTTGTGTTTGGTGTTGGCGTTGCTGGTGCACAGAAGCTGATGCACGACGTTTTTTCAGCGTTGAAGGGGAACTGGAGGAACCATTCGGATCTCGGCTTGCGTTTCCGTTCATATCATGCACGTATAAACAAGGAACTTGTCTTCGTGCACAACTTGCGCAAGCTGGATGGGCGCCATCGCATTTTGTTTTACGTGCTACAAAAAGTCATTAACATCAGACAAATGAGTCAATGAGAGAAGGGGTACAACATACCTCGACACGAATTACACGCAACGACTTTCGGTCCAGAGCCCGACCCTCTCCCACCACCGCTCTTTCCAGGCACAGTCGCCGCTCTCTTCCTAAGCGCAGCCTGCTGCTCCGAAGCCGGTCTAATAGGTGGCAACGAAGGTGCAGACATTGGCACAGGCGTCGATGGGGACGACCTATCCGGCAACGACAACGTCGCAATATGCGGCAACTCGTTATCCGGAAAGAAGGGCCTCCCACCTCTATCACCATTGCCGCCATGGGGCATTGAGGAAGATGGAGGCGGGGGATTTTGGTGCGAGATGGATATAGGAGGTTCGCGGTCACGAAGGTGATGGGGGTGAGGATCCCTTTCCGAGAGGTGATGCAGGGACGAGTGGGAGGGCTGCTGTTGAGGTGGCGGATGTAGTGGTCGTGAAGAGGGTCCTGGTGGAAGATCGTCCCTCTCCCGACCAAGAATGGGTGGGAGAGAGTGATGTGATGTATACCCACCTTCTCGTTCCCGCTTGTCTACATTTGAGCTCCGCCGTGAGATTGGTGCTGAGACAGATCCTGCACCTGACAGGGGAACAGTGTGCACCTCTGGCGACATTGACACTTCTGATCTACCGTCTTCATTCCCGCTCTCGCCCCGGTTGTAGTCACCCCCTGTTGCACTATCGTCGTCATCCTCTCCAGGGCGTGATGAAGAGCCAGCAATGTCGCTCCTACGCGGTTGTCTAATGGTGTTCCTGCGCTTGTTCTGGGGTGCGTAATCGCATGGGTTCGACCGTTTGAGACATTGCCCACAGGCAGGTCTTCCCCCGTCACACTTCAACTTACGGGCTGCAAGAAAAAATTAAGTTCTCTGGCCCTGAGGATCAAAGACAAGGTTCTCACATCGACAGAAGTTACAAGCCACTGTGATCTTCTTTGACCGCGTTTTGTTGGTGGTGCTCAGTTGCCCGGGACCTAATCAACGATCACGCCAATTGGTTCAATCAGCTTCTCTCGTTTCCATCAAAGAAAACAAATGAAAGGATGGACGTACGGCCAGAGCCAGTCCTCCCGCTCCCTGATGCAGAAGCAACCGGGGAATCACCCGACGCCGCAATGCCACTAGAACCCAAGCCACCTGCCCGTGTACTTGAGCTTGATCCTGGCGTCCTGCCATCGCTCCCCCCGCTCATCATCTCTCGAGATGAAGTAGGGATAGGAACTGATTGCGGATGACGTCCCAATGATGGGAGAGGCTGGGGATGATGGAGACCCTGGGGTGGGGGAGGATGCTGTGGAGGGGGTTGAGTGTCTATTGCAAGAATAGGTCTGGCAGGATGCGGTGCCAGACCACCCATATGGGGGTGGGGGTGTGGATGAGTTAAATGTGAAATGGCATGAGGCGAATGTAAATGTGGGTGAGAATGGGTATGTGAATGGGTATGTGGATGAGGATGCGATGAATGTCGTGACGGTGGTCTCTGCTGCTGCAATTGGATATAATCACTCCTGAATTTCTCGAATAGATACTCTCGTGTGTATTTCTGCAAAGTCTGTGCACAAGATCATCAAATGACGGAATTCTACTGGGGAAATCAACCACATACCTCCATATGATGAAAAATAGCGTTGCGCAGCGGGACAAAGTCACAATGCGCGGGATCCAGAACGTCCAGATTACCCCAACGGTAGTATCTCAGGAATTTGCCAGGGCGAGCGTTTTTACCGCTCGACTGGGAGGGAGTGTACTGCTGTACAAGTTCATGTCGAGGAGGAGGGACTCTAGGGACGCCCTCACTATGGGAATAAATATCAGGTGAAACGAGGGCATAAGGGAGACGCATGATGGAAGGGGAAACGGGGGATGTTGGTGGAGAGGTAGTCGCGGAAGCTGTGGAATTTGATCCACCGTTCAAATGCCCTCCGCCACTGGCTCCATATCCGTTGCTGCCGTGATTGGGAGAGGGATCCGCCGAAACCGACAACTTGGACTCTTCTGGAGAATGAGCCGATGGCGGGTTTGATGCCGTCGCCGTTGTCTGAGAGGATGGAGGGCCAGAACCTGAGGGAGGATAATGGGGAGGGTGATTGTCCATATCGAAAATGCCGAAGCCTATGCCGGCGTCGGCGAGATCGCGGCGAACTGCGAGTTTGACTGCGGCAAGACGGTCATTCGAAAGGATGTCAGCGCGGGCGATGACGGGCAGGACGTTCACCCTGGCTGATAACCGCCGTATAGTAGCGATATCGGCAGCGGGGAGTGTTGGGCGGAACATCAAGGGATTGGTCGTCACGGGAGGCTCCAAGATCACGGGTTCCTGCTCGGGTTGGGAAAAGCTGTTGGTGCGGGTCCTGGGAACGGGTGGTGCGGGGGGCCGGGAAACAGAGGGCGGAACAATGGTGTCGGGGTCCAAAAAATATATGCATCTGGAGTGGAAGCGTCAGTAGATAGACGGGCGGTGCTGGGAAAGCATACAAATGGACGTAGCGGTCGCCAGTTTGGGCTTTGCGGTCCTAGGAGGGAAAGGAAGATGAGCACTCAAAGAGAGGGATAAAGACAGGTTGCGGGCGCTCACATCCTCGAGGCCTTCTAGGAAACGGGCATCGATAAGTCTGAGAGTCTCAGCGATAGTGCGCTCTGCGGTAGCATCATCACGGAAGTCAAGGGAGGGGGTGTCGATGAGATTGAGGCCGAGAGAGCGGCCGGCATCGGTGTCGATGTCGATGGATGTGGCCCTGATGTAGGAGGTGTGACCGGAGCAGCCGTGGACGAATTTTGCGACGGATGCAAGCTGGTCCTTGGAAGTTGAGGGGGCGATGTCACTGGTGTCGAGGAGGAGGCGGAGAAAGGATGTTTTTCCTGGGGATGGCGTCAGTAGAGAGCGTGGAGAGCAGAACCGAACGGACCTCCTCTAGAGCCTGCGACGAGGAGGGTGAATTCTGGGCGGTAGTGCTCGACCTCTTGGTGGTTCATGGAAGGAGGTCGACAACCGACTGAGATTGACCATTGCGGGCAATCCAGGATTAAATCATGCCAATCCTTAATTCCCGCCGAACCAATCGGAACATCCTCTTCCCCTTCCTCCCCTCCCGCAACACTTCTCCCTCGGCTGCCCCTTCCCCACTCCCTCCCCGTCCCCATCCCCTCCCACTCGTCCACCGCCGCCTTGCCCGATGACCCCGCTAATCCCGAGGCGAGCATGGCTGACCGCGAACGGGCGCAGGGTGTCTGGATCGTGGGAGCGGTAGGCATGCGCCCGGAGAGCGCATGTAAGGACCTAAGAAAAGAACAGATGGCAACCCAGCGTACGTAATCGAAGAAATCAACTCCGGCCCATCTCCGTAACCGGCCATGCCATCTCCTCGACGGATCACAACAAATATCATTTATCCCAGACTGACTCATCATTTTCCCTCATGCATCCCACAAAGTCTTTGGCCGCACAGCGTCGCCTCGCGAGGGCTCTCTGCACCTCGGCTGCTCGCAGCGATGTTGTCATGAACAGATACAGCCGTATCGTCACTCAACCAAAGGACCAAGGCGCAAGCCAGGTACTTTACCCCGCCAAGCGAGCATCCCCCCATTTTGACGCGCATTTTGCAGGCTATGCTCTACGCGACCGATGGCATCAACACCGATGCTGATTTCCAAAAAGCCATGGTCGGTATCGCAAGTGTGTGGTACGTCATGCTCGCCTTTCTATGAATAGGTATACAAACAAATTTCCAATTAGGTATGAAGGAAATCCGTACGTCTCCGTCTCTGAGAGTGAATATATGCGCCTTATGTTTGGGGCGTCAGATGCAACAAGCACTTGCTGGGCCTTGGCCAAGAGATCAAAACCTCGCTCCAAAATGCTAACCTCATTGGTTACCAATTCGGTACCGTCGGTGTCAGCGACGCTATTAGCAATGGCACCTATGCGATGTCGTACTCGCTCCAGTCGCGCGACCTGATTGCTGACCAGGTCGAGACCGCTGCCGGAGGTCACCTCCTAGACGGTATGGTCACCGTACCTGGTTGCGACAAGAATATGCCCGGTGTTCTGATGGCTCGTCAGTTTTTTTCCCTTTCTATTCATTCCACCTTCCATTGATCCTTTCCGCTCCTCACACCTCCTTATTCCCACACAACCGCCCCAAACTCCAATGCTCTCCTAATGGACAGTTGGTCGCTTGAACCGTCCCGGACTGATGGTCTACGGCGGTACCATCCGTGCTGGCTCATGTGAAGGTGCCCCCCAGTTGGACATCGTTTCAGCTTTCCAGGCGTATGGCAAATATCTCCAGGATGGGAGGACCCCAGAAGCCGAGCAAGTGCGCTATAACACTATACGGCATGCGTGCCCAGGTCCCGGAGCATGCGGTGGCGTAAGTAGATTGCAAGTGTCCCTCCGTCTGTCATACTCAGGCTTCTTGAATGATGGCAGATGTATACGGCCAATACGATGGCTAGTGCTGCTGAAGCGCTGGGAATGACCCTCCCTGGTTCCTCCTCCTTCCCGGCTGAGTCAAAAGAGAAACACGATGAATGTGCCTCCGTCGGACCGGTTATGTACAATCTCCTCGAAAAGAATATCCTGCCCCGGGATATCATGACACGCTCTGCATTTGAAAATGCTATGGTTGGTCTTATTGCTTTCAACGTCGATTCAATTCAATTTATTCTGTCCCTCCCAGGTTCTTACCATGATTCTCGGGGGCTCCACCAACGCCGTCCTCCATCTAATTGCCGTAGCTCATTCCGTCGGTATTAAATTGGATATTGACGATTTCCAGAACGTCTCAGATCGGATTCCCTTCCTTGCTGACATCAAACCTAGTGGCAAATATGTCATGGAACATGTCTACAAAATTGGCGGCATTCCCAGTAAGGCTTCCGTGGTTTCCGATAGCTCAATACACCACCTAACTCTCACACTTCCCCATTTTCTATCGCGGCTTGCTGCGTAGAGGTCCTTCATTTCCTCCTGAAGAATAACCTCATTGACGGCAACAATCTCACGATTACCGGCAAAACTCTCGGCGAGAACCTCGACCGGTGGGTGCACAAGCACGGTGAGCTCGACTTCCACAGTCAGGATGTTATCCGGCCTCTGGATAAACCCATCAAACCCACTGGACATATCAGGTTCGTATCTGTATCACCTGTTCATCCTCAGTGACTTTTTTTCAGCGCCATGCGCTGCTTCCTGGCTATTTTCTTGTGGTTCCTCCGGGTCGGTGACAAGATGCCTTCGGGGAGATGACATTCCCATCACAGATTTATGCTCATGCCCACATCTTCACGTCACAGACATCTCAAACTCCCACATCCCCATTGGTGTGCGTGTTCCCGAGCTTCGGGAACTTATCGCTGACTCATATCCTCCATCCTTTCACTTTCCTATCCGTTTCGTTTTCCTAATCCACTTACCTTTATTCTGGCATCATGCTAACCACAATGCCAATCTTCGCATCAGAATCCTCAAAGGCAATCTCGCTCCCGGGGGTGCTGTTGCCAAAATCACAGGGAAGGAAGGCCTGGGCTTCACAGGAAAGGCAAGAACCTTTGATTCGGAGGACGATTTTGTCAAGGCTGTGGAGAGTGGTTCCATCAAGAAGGGAGAGAAGACGGTTGTTATCTTGAGGTATCTGGGACCGAAAGGCGGACCTGGTTAGTCACATCCTATTCTTGTCGAACCTCTGTTATGACTCTGTTACTGATGGATAACTTAACTCGGTTTTTATTTTTGTGCTCGACCCTTTGATATTCATGTGTTCGTTGGCGCATTGTCGGCTCCCCATGGAACCATGTATTGTCCCTCTTAATCAACGGTTTTCAAAATCCTCCATTTACGATACCCGACTTGCGATGCTGGACAATTCGCTCGGCACCTCCTGTTCTCGACGAATGGCATACGGCATTTTCTCATATGCTAACGCTCGGGTGGTGCTTCTGATCATGATGGCCTGTTCTGTCCCGTTATCCCCTTTCGTTTCCCATCCTTCTGATTTCGATTATCCTGCCGCACCCTAAAATCCTCTTGTCCCTCTGTCCGGGAATTGTGTTGTGACTCTCCCGACTTCATCACCGTCATTGACACTTGGCTTGGCATAATGACATTGCGCTGGCCACCGCCCGTTGCATTCGGTGATCTGCGTCTCCCGTTCGCGATCTAACCTCATATGCGCTCTCCGATCTGGCTTTGGATGACCGGCGATACGCTGTGGCTTATGATCTACAGGTATGCCCGAGATGCTCAAACCCACGAGCCTGATCATGGGTGCTGGCCTCGGTTTGGATGTTGCCTGTCTCACAGATGGGCGTTTTAGCGGCGGGTGAGCTGTGGTCAATTTGCTTCTGCGTTCTCTCCTACCTCCTTCCTTCCTATTCTTCCTCCATGATCATCATGGAACTCCACTACAAATAAAGACCTCTGCCAATCTGGCACATGGATCACACATGTGGCGTAACTCTTCTCACTGGCTTCTCGCGCTCCCACATAAAACTTTAAATCCCAAAATGCACCGGACCTTGACATGGGAACTAACCACGTATCCAATTGCTGTTAACAGATCTCACGGCTTTGTTATCGGACACGTCGTGCCCGAAGCGCAGGTCGGCGGGCCAATTGCGCTGGTCAAGGACGGCGATATCATTTCTGTGGATGCCGTGAATAATACCATCGAGCTCCAAGTGTCTGAAGAAGAGTTGGAGAGAAGGAAGAAGGAATGGAAGGCTCCCCCTCTCAAGGTGTCACAAGGCACGTTGTTCAAATATACCAAACTTGTGACGGATGCTAGCCATGGATGTGTCACCGATGCCTAGTTTACGATAAGGACAAAAGATTGGGAATGCGTAGTCTACAAGACGACCGATGGGATGTATCTTCGATTATTGTGATAACTCGGTGGTTTTTAGTGATTATCTTGTTGTTTTAAGTGTCTCTCCGGGGTGTATTCGGCGGTGAAATGAGCTCCGTGAACCCAGCCTTGACCAAGCCCCATTTGGTTGGCAGCCTCCCCCCTCCAAGATTCAACCCCACAAAATAAGATAAAGCGACCCCTCTTTGGAGGACCCTACCTCCGAAATGCCCTCCGCGGCCCCTGTTCCATGTTCCACACCTTCTATTTGCTTCGATTGCCCGAGAGGCTCACTGTTTACCCCGTTCCCAGTTCTCGACCCCTTTTGTTGATCTATGAATCATGATGTGGCACTGGAAAGGTTATAGATGCCAACCGCATGGCGGTGAAGTCTATGAATCACTCCGTGATTGCATAGATCATACAAAACCCCAATAAGTAGCCCCTATTCATATCTGTTACGCAGGACACGAGCGTCCCGTCTCCGCCGCCGCTGCGGCCACGTTTCCAATTTGTCTATGATCATTGACACGCGTGGATCACGATCGTGATTTTGGTATCCGAGACCCCGAGCTCCCGAGCTTCCGGAATCTTGAGGTCCGTTCACAATTGCTTTCGTCCCCATTCGCGATTGCGGTTATTGTGCACATCAAATTTTCCGGAACGTTTCACTTCGGACTCTGAGCATATGACAGCGATGGTCAACGGAGACAACAAATACTGCATCATGTGTTGGGTCGTGCGTGGGGCTGGCAACAAGAAGCTTCTTGTTTCGGGGATTCCGGTATTCCCATGTGCCTGCTATATTTTTCCCGAGGTTTATGTGCACATGCGCATGATCCCTCCCGTTCCTAAGAGAGTGATCCATGATCATCAGTACCATCACCATCACCATCATCCCGTCGCTACCAATATCCGTCCGCTACACCTATTCGTGTGAAGTGTGCGTACATGTTTTGCATTTTTAAAGGTTCCGATACGGGCGGCTGCGACCTCTCTTCGCGAACTGGGGTGTACTCTCTCTGTCCTTCCTGGAGGTCGACCGTCGAGATGCGGCGGGGTTGGTTTGCCCTACTAAGGTCCTCCAAGTTCCGGGTCTTTTCGGAGTCCGCGAATTTGAGTTCTTTGTTTATTTCATATTACGCCTGTGACGGCTGCGGAAAGATAGGGGCTACAACTCCTATTAGTGGATTTCTCTTTGGAGCTGTCGCGGAAGCTGGTGTGGAGGCGAGTCGGTTCTTAACACATACATATTTGGCCACACCCTCACGCACGCGCACCACACTGCTGCGCGGAAGTAGTAATAGTGGACATAGACCTCATCACGGCCGGAGGGAAGGTGACGACGGAACACGGATACACGTTATGCAAGCAAACGTGTGCGCAGATGAAGAAGCCGTGGTCCGTCAAGTCGCTTAAAGATTGAAGCGTTTGTGGGAGTCAGAAACACCAGAAAGATACGTGTCAACCCGTATGTTGATTCTACGGCAGACTTTGAAACTCTCTAACGTACGTGCTTAAAGGGGCGACTAAAGAAAAGCTAACGAAAGGATGGCGCCCTGATTTTAGGCCCTTGAGCGCTTCATGAGACGCTTCTTCTCCGCCTTGGGCATCTTATTCTTTCGTCGTTCTTTCGCTTCTGCTTTGACTGCTTTCTTGCGCTCCTACAAAATCGAAGAAAACACCATTAGCGACTGCGTACAGGACAAACCGCAAGTGCATATCGAAGCACCAGGACGAAAAGAGGGTGATCAACGAAGCATGATCGGCACGCAAACGGTGGTAATCCAACAGGGCGAGTGCCGATCAGACGAAATAGAAACGCAAAAAATAGCGCAGAGACGCCGTAAAACCATCCTCTTGGTATAGCGTAGCCATCTCAATTGTCTCAATTGTGATAGCCGCGCGAACGGAACTATAGATGGGCCCCTCCCACTGAATGTAGTGGTGCAGCGGAGAGGCTAGAAAGATGCAAGAGAAAAGGAGCTCGGACAAACGGAGAAGAAGAAGAGAATTGGACGAAAAGGTAAAAAGCGCTCCAAGGGTTGGACTATTGAGGACTAGCCAGGAACTCACCTTTTTAGCTTCCCGGTCTTCGTGACGATGGCCCTTCGGTTTCTTTTCAATCCATCCTTCCTTGTGCTGCTCACTTTCGTTATCAGGACCCTCTTCTTCATCCTCGTCATCCTTATCACTTCCAGATTCGTCCTCGCCGCTCTCGTCTTTGACCATATTTTTGACTTCCGCAGTTGATGTATTGATATCCTCCTGATCAGCCCTATCCTTCTCAGGAGCAGAAGCTGCGAACCGAACTTTAGTTGACGGCGTGGAACTCGCTGGAACTGTTGATCCGGCCAGAATCCGCTGCTTTACCGTTCCTTCGGTCGGCGGTTGAATATCCTCCCCGTTTTCGTCCTCCAGAGTTATTGCAGACGTGGGCCTAACGATACCAATGGTGTCGGCGTAGATAAGCTCGTCCCCTTGTCCCTTCGCCAGTTTTTCCACGTCTCGCTCGGGATCGTATACTTCATTAAGAGTGCGTGGAATAAATGAGCGCATGAACACAGAATCCTCGTGCGCAGCTTCACCCGAACCGGGGAATCCGTCGTCTCGGGGTTCTTCTCGTTGCTCCAACCACTGGGATAAGATCCGCCCCTCGAGTCTGTCAATCTCTTCCATTGCCTGGGGCAGCTCCTGCGGCTCTGGAGCCAGCTGTTCGCGTGTGACGAACTCGAAGCATCTTCTCAGCCCAAGACAGTGGACACCAAGTCTGCCGAAGAAATCCTCAACATTCTTGATATCATTACGGAGGAAGTCAAAAGCGGAAGGATGGTCGTGCTCCACACTCTGGGAAACATCGATAATGTAGAGGTGGTTTTGGTGATAGAGGATATTGTATTCGGAGAGATCTGCGTGGACAAGTTTGCAGCGGTGAAACAGACGTCGGACAATGAGGACAAGCTCCATGTAGAGGGAATTTAACGTATCAGCTGGCAAAGATGCATCTTTGAGACGAGGTGATGCCCTACACACCCATGAGGACCAGGCTTACGGTTCGCAGATATAGGAGATACGTACCAGCCTTCTTCATCACCTAAAAATGTCATAACCAGCACGTTCTCTCTGACTTCGATAGGGTCTGGGCAACGAATCCCAGCCGTAACGAGCCGCTTAAGGTTGCGCATCTCCTTCTCTGCCCATAGGCGGACCATTTTCCTTGGGTTTCGGCGGCTATAACCCCGTCTAAATCGATACTCGCCGGTGACGTATTTATCTCGGTCTTTGAAAACAAGAATAGATGTCTTGTAGATTTTGAGAGCGAGGTGTTTGGCCTCTGGCGTGAGCGCGTGGTAAACATTGGCCTTGCAGGTGGAAGTCACAATCAGAGTAATGGATTCGGTACATGCGTTGGGAACATACCTCTTTACCAGTGCTGACGCACCCGTTCACTTCATCGATGAGTCCCCTACCGATCATCTTGAACAGGATAAGGCGAGTGCGCGGGTCAAGAACCTGCTCATTGGTCGCGCGATCGCTTTTATCCTTCATATTTGCATGGGCACTGGGGCCCTTCCTGTTGACACCGACGCCAAGGACATAAGGTGTATCAATCTTAGCAAGGCGCGAGCTATATTTCGAAGTGAACGCAGCCAGCTGGTCCATGGTTTTGTCTTTGGCAGTAGAGGTTTTAGTCATTGGTTGAGATAGGCTGGGCCGGGGCTGGTTGATAACAGGCAACGGAGCAACGGAAGCTCCCGTTGTAGTTGCGGGGGCTATTCCCTGAGCATTTCCAGTACGAACGGCGACGTGTTGTCGAAGGCGATTAAATTGCTTTGTGAAATCTTTTTCAGCTGAGCTTCATGCTATCGATGCTCAGAAGAAATCGCATACCTCTTTCTGCAATTTCCCAGTCTTCGTCTTCTACACGATTCTCATCGTACGTATCATCGATTTCGTCCTCAAAATCATCATCTTCATCTTCATCGTCAAATTCTCCGTCTTCATCTAAGTGGTAAGTGTCAATGTAGGCACTTCCATCGCGATTAACAACAGTCTCTCCGCTATTGTGTGTTTCCGGCGCATCGTCAAATTGTCCTGGTTCAACTGGCGCTGCAAGAGAAGCCATGACGAAGGTTCTAGCGGAAGGGTGATGCAGTGTCTTGGAATTTGAAAGATTAATTAATCTAGGTGATCACGTGGACACCATGATGAAGAACGTGATGTTAAGTGGTTACAAGCAGGCTAAGACGGCGAGCACGTACCAGTTCACTACGCCCCTTCCGCAGGGTAGCATCTACGTGTATAAAAAGCCCCTAGTTGACGTGTTGAAGGGCTCGGGTTGATGTGCCGTGTAGCAGAGTACCCCATCATCGCTATAGAAGAATGGAATCCCTCAAGAATAGTCCAGTAGCAGAGAGTAACAGGTCCTTTCAGGCCCTTTTCCAGATTTGGTGAATCCGTGGACATGACGTCAGCTTGTCCTTTACTCTGGTTTTCGACTTCAGACACTATATGTAGGCTTGATGGACACCCTCAGACGACGCACAACCTTCAAGTTCTCTGAACACGCCGAAGATGACGACAGAATCTTGGACGAACAAGGTCTGCTTCCATCTTCCTCGTTGCTTAATCCAAGTCCTGACCTTTTCACAGAACAGGATGAGGTTATCCAAGACCTTCGCGAACAAAACGACAGGTCCAAGCAACAACACTTCATCTTTGTTAGAGCTCTGGTTCTCCTATCTGCAATATTGTGCGTATAATGATCCTGTGGTATAGACCTTGCTGGAGGGCTCAACGAATGACAGGCAACTTATTCACTTAATAACGCCTACAAAAACCAACCCTCTCCTCGTCATCTTTCCTGAAGAAACCCCGTCATCTACATCCGCGATACCCTTTGCCACCGGATTCACTCTCCTTTCGCTTTTTGTCCACTTAAATCTTGCATTACTTTTCCACCCAGACGAAATTCGGACACACCTCCAACTCACACACAACCCCAAACCCCTGTCGTATGGGTTACTCTATGCCCTTTCCGCAGTATCACCCACACTATCCTTATTCCTCCGCCTACCGTGGCAAACGACCGCATGGTGTCTATTTACTGCCTTCATTGTCTTTATAGTACAGAGTGTGATGGACATGGTCGAGAGTAGTACTCAGAGCATTTCCGAGTTGGAATCGATGCGTTACGTGGCGCGGGGCGCTTAGGACCAAAAACTTTTCGGGTCTTGTCGCGCATATATCCTCTCATATCTATGCGCTGACTCCTGTTTGTTGTATAGATTGTATCATGTATCAGGACACGGTTTAGTAATCGTTAATGTCATGCTTTGGAAATCTCAAATTCTTTCGAACTCGCGAGTCGTGGTCCAAGATGTCATCCCACGAGCTTACCACTAATGTGTTATCGCATATATCGCAGTTCAAGGCCTTCCGCAAATCCTCAAAGGCCTCTAAAGAGGCATTCGCCTGTGACATATCTCTGATCGCTCTATCTATTCGGTGAGTCGTGTTCGCACTTTACCACACCACTCCTCGCTGAGGCGCATGAATCGGACGAGATAGTACTGGTTACCTCGTCGACGTCGTCCAAATACCCGAGAGCCTTGCAGAGCAAACGTATTCATCGCTCCTGAGTGAACTGAGCATTGTATGATTTCAGCTCATGCCCCATCAACGAGACCAACAAAGACAATAGATATCAGAATCCTTCAACGATATACTGCACCTCTACGAGCCATCCACAAATCAGTCCCTCCTCGTACACAAATTACTTCTCCTGGAGAAGCTAGAAGCCTTACTGTACAATCGCACCAGTAGTTCCTATCCAGTCTTCATCCACCTACCGGAAAAAGGCGACCCCCATCAAGTCAGTACTTGGGTTACTTCCTTGAAATGACCCCCCAAAGCTCATTCGTCAATAGCTCGACGCCATTCCCCTTCCACTCCTCGAGGTCCTTCAATTCCTTCTGGAAAATCTCCGACTCTATGTAACGAACAGTGCCGGTGGACTCCGTACCTCCCTTCGACTACCAGGTAACCTCCCCTCAACGACGTCAATCCCTCTTGCCGCTATCCTCCTCGACTATCTTGTCGCTCACGTCCCAGCATCCGAAAGTCAGACATCCTTCCTTAGCGGTGTCCCGCTGGTTCTCTATCGCTGCTATATTCGCCCACTCTGTCCTCCACCAGCGGGAGGCGATGGCACAGAGGAGCAGCACACTCTGCTTCAATTTTCTTGTCCAGCAGCATTAGCAGCTGATACAACCAGCCCCGTGAGCATAGTCGCCCATCTAGAAAGCACTTTCCGGCCTCGGATCGCCCAGTCGCTTCCGGGTAGTACCTTTTATGTCGCCTATGAGCATGTCACTCTCGACCGCGTAGCACTTTAAATCTCTAATCGACAACAACCATGTGCAACAATCCTTGTATATGACGCACTCGCTGTTCTACTCGACGTCTACATTAATGATTTTGATATCCTCAAACGGCTTGTCGAGCTTATTTGTCTTGACGTTCTCAATCGCATGTACTACCTCCAGTCCCGAAAGCACCCGCCCAAAGATTGTGTGTTTCTTATCCAGCCACGGTGTCGCCGTTGTCGTGATAAAGAACTGCGAACCGTTGGTATTAGGCCCAGCATTTGCCATACTCACAGTATACGGCCTACAAAGCATATAAGTTAACAGTCCTTCAAGCATGAAAAGCGCATACACTCACCGATCATGCTTCAAATCATCACTAAACTCGTCCTCGAAATCCTTCCCCCAAATACTCGTTCCACCCGTCCCGTCGCCCAACGGATCGCCAGTCTGGATCATAAACTTGGGAATAACGCGATGGAAAATGATACCCTCGAAGTAACCGCTCCTCGCGTGTCCAACAAAGTTCTCCACAGCCTTTGGTGCCTGCTGTGGGAAGAGGCGAATGTGGATGTCACCAAGTGTAGTGTGGATCGTGGCGGAATTGGCGACGGGCGAGGGGCCGGTGATGTTACCGACTGTCGCTGCTGCCACCGATTGTTCTTCGCGTGTGGGACGTTCATTGAAGATGTCGCGATCGCCAGATTTGTCTCTGTCATGAAGAGTGATGTGAGCATTGGTTGTCATTGGCATTAGGCGGATAGAGCTCACTCAGGCTCTGAACGTGTGAACATGTAGAATCGCTGGCGTTTGTAGCCTGTGCAGACGAGGGTTGGATCTCTTTGGCCTTTGTCAGCTAGAATTGGGTTGGCAGAAGCAGCCATAGCCTGAATATCTGAGTGAGCGACAAATCTCCTTTGGAAGACAAGGGTCCTGCAACATACCACTGTTGTGATAGCCTTCTTCGCAGGAGCGCCCTGGTATAACGACAGATTCATGAACCGTACGACTTCGTCCTTTCCGAGCAGCCGTACTACACGATTCGTCACTGTGTTGACAACTAGCAGGCCGTCAGCAATCCACTGAATAGGTCCTGACTAGACTTTGCACACCTTTGATTCCTAAGAGCGTGGGGTAAATGACGAAAGCACCGCTCTCGTCCCAAATAACATTGCTCCAACGAGCAGGTATATGTCCATCAGGTCCAGGAAGCTCCAACTCTTTCTCTACAGCCAAACGTCGACCAAACTCCATATCCTCGACGCGGTAGACAGCAGTACCTGCCTGCTGCATCTCTTGTATCGCTTCAAGGGACTCGTCATATTTTCTTATCAATTTCCCCGACAACAGAGAAAAGATGCGGACTTGACGATCGGGGAGGGAGAATGTAGCAAATGAGGATTCGTTAGGCGAAAGAGTGATGCATGTTGGTGTAGATTTGGACTGGAATCGAGAATTAGCACGTTGATTTTAAGCCTTGAACGCGTGAACGCACTTTCTTAAACTCATATAGGTCCGTAGAACTCTTGTATGACCATAGCCCTGGCACGTTCCTGGGAAGACCCCAAGGCTCAGAAGGTTGCCAATACTCAACGAATCCACCCTCGTCTGCAGAAATCACGGTATCATACTTGTCACTGTACTGGTCAGGAGTCAAAAATCGAACGTGAAGTAGCTTGCTAGGAGACGAACCGCCATGAGGTGTACTGGGAACCGGTGGAGATTCTCTACGGTATCGAGAGGCTTGTCCCCTCCTCTTCCATCATAAAAGTGTATTGTTCCAGATGTCGAGTCTGACCTGCGCATACAGTTAACAACAGAGCCAGTAATGAGAATATGCAAGTGAACTTACACTGCAAGGAGAGCCTGCGCCAATCCCTTGCGATGCACCCAGCAGCAGGCGTGAGGAGTGTATCCAAGCTTGATGATGTTGATCATGTCTTGTTCACATTGTCAGCATGAGAAATTCGACGAAAGGTGGAATGTGCATACCAAAGTTGACCACATCAAACACCTTCGCGGTCTGGTCCTCCGAGATCGTCGCAAAAAGTTGACCATCTGCGCTAGCTGATACACCAGTAATGGGGGTCAAGTGGGCGCGGTAGTGTTTAACGAATTCAATGCCCGTTTCCTGCTTCTTCCATAGCTTGAGATGCCCATCCACAGAAGTTGTGATGAGAAAGTCTGTCCTAGATTTGGAACCAAAAGTCAACTTTGCTCGATAACGCAACGCTTGAGCTACCCACTTGGTCATAACCGAATAGTTTATCACGTCGCGATGCATGAAGCTCTTGTAGTACTGCTCCGTATTGGGCAAATGTTCGAGGTACAACCGTTCATGAGGTAGGACTAGAAAACACCAAAACCGAAAACGCATGTGGGTTCTTTCGTTGTACACTCTTTGAGGCCAGACAGCACCGAGGATGAAAAGTAGCATACCTTTACGTTTCTTTTTCTTTGTACCACCTTCCGCTTCACCCGCTGGGAGAGGCATCGGTCCGACATCATCTTCGGAGTCGTCCTCCTCTGTCTTGGGTTGTTTTCCAGTAGACGCGTCGGGTATTGTTTCATCGTCCTGCGTTTCATTTCTGCCACGTTTTCCGAGAGTGCTTCCGTCTTGAGCGTCGGAGTCGGACATCGTTGCGGGTGTGATACGGGAGGAAGAAAGGATCGAGGGCGAAACAAGTGTAAATAATTGCATCAATTATTCTTCAAATTGTACCTCTCGCGCACCATCCGTACTTGGCCCTGATGAAACATGCCATCTTGCTTTTGTACAGAGTTAAACAGAGCAAATAGTCAAGATAGGATTGTTTGTGCTTATGTATGCGATAAGTCGAAAGGTAGGTACTATTATCGGGGTGGAGAAACCCTTGCCAAGCAAGGGAGTTAAAGCAATCGCGAAGTAGTTGCTGCTTAGCCAACCAAGCCTACAGATACCTTTACCATGTTGCAAAACATTGCAACCTCCTTGCCCTTGACTGGAGAAGAAGTACCGAAGCGAAACGAGGCGTTTCTTGTACTTCATTAGTCACGCCCTCGGATTATCAAGGAGAGAAGTTCTAGGTGGAAGTGTATTCTCAATTGATCATGAACAAATTGAGTATTAACAACATAAATCCACCACCCAACAGCATGGAATGACTAAGCCTGCTCGTCTTTGAAAAACCATTCATCACTATCAAACTCGGAAAAACTATTGGGCACCTAGTAGGACAATTCAATGTGTTAACTTGGCCGAGTCGCATCAACTTACCCAAGAAGAGAGGATACCAGCAATGAGGGCCGGATCATACTGATCAGAAGTAACCGGAACAGTGACTTCCAAAGAATCCGAAACCCTTTCCGTCCTCCATTCAATCTCATGAGATACCCAGTAGGTCGCTCCTTCGTCGTCGCTGTTAAGGTCAACAACAAGGAAGACCCACTTGACACCAGTGGTTAAAGCGCCACGAATATGAGACTTGCTTAAAGGTGGAAGTGAGTAGGGTTCAAGAGTCACAGAAAGCGACGGACCCAAGGTGCTTCGCGCAAGCAACGAGCTCGAGGAGGACCTGGGGAATGTATCTTCCAAGCAGCGTGCCATCGGCGGCACTGGAAGCCTTTGCCCCTGTGGTGAAGAAAGCAACTATCTTTTCGCAGAAATGCGCTGTGAGCCCCCGGGGGTAGCAAAGATACCTTGCTGCATGTTGAGTGAGCAGACCCATCGAGATCGAGCAAAGGGAACGCTATGTACCGGCAGCGCCAGTACCCGCCACAAGGGCCGTGTAATCAATTACTCCAGAAATGGTGTCCATCTTCGATTCCTTTGGGCGAACAGTAGTTATGGGTTTCTCCAGCATTAGGACCACCCTTTGATTGGGAGGAACCATGGCGGCTGTCCTGAAGAAGAAAGTGTCAATGAACATTCGGGAAGAAGCCTCGTTCCGAAATTGAGGTTAGTAGTATCTTGAGTGTAACATGGAGTAAACAAAAGTACCGTGTTGGTATAGGTATTGGACAAAAACGATAGATGCTTGTACATATTCGCGTCTGACCACAGCTCGCCAGCACCACGTTGTCGGGTAGATTCGATGGCACTGCGAAGTTTGTCCCTGCCTCGGAGAATCAGCATGCCAGCCTGGGTGATACTCAGCCGATCCAAAACGCTTTCATCGGCAGAAGGAAATGACAAAGACTGTAGAGGGATCAAAAAGTCTAAGACAAGGAAACAATTCATGGTCGTACAAGCGGGTCATTGGCTCGGGATTCGAGTAGAGCAATCATTTTATTCAGCTGGTCACCAAGCGTATCGGTCGGTGTTGGATCTGATTCAGGCACTTCTTGGAAAATGAGAGTCTTCCGAAGCTTTCGAAGTTGGGTGAGAGACATTTCAAGCTCTGGGCCGCTGAGACCTGAGATCTTGTGTTTCTTGGCTGTTGACATGGTGGTGGACGAAAGTGGAATTGGAACCCCGATGGGAAGTGCAGGGGGGTTGTTTGTCCTGGACGCGGTTGCCAAATATGATCTAGGGACCCACATGGATATTACCGTCGCAAGTCTGTGACCCAATCCGACCCAATCCACGGATGCGACACATTACGGATAGTCAACGGATGGATCCGCTCGGAT
This sequence comes from Podaxis mareebaensis, assembly GCA_018524725.1. NCBI lineage: Eukaryota > Fungi > Basidiomycota > Agaricomycetes > Agaricales > Agaricaceae > Podaxis > Podaxis mareebaensis. The sequence continues at coordinate 43,689 of JAEUWP010000178.1, forward strand.
AGCAACTATACCATTGTCCCCAATAGTCCAATGCGAGTCTAATTGTGTCAAAAAAAGTGTGAAAATGTCTAAGAGTGCTTCTGTATATAGGGTATCCATTTTAGGCCATTTTTGACTCTCTTGATTCTCCTATAGAAAACATTGCATCATATCTCTCCCAAATCTCCACTGTTTTTCATAGGATTAGGCTCATTTAAGTTGCATTTACTTAGTGAATACACACATGCATAAATCATTGTATAAAGGAGCTCCAAAAATAGATGTATGTCTGGTCCCAACCCTTCACGGTACCTATGGTCAGAAAACAAAAGGGCCGATTTTGTAGACAATTGAGGTCCCCGGATGAGTCTGTGATTGAGTAGTCTTGGTGTTGCACGCCGCGCAAAAGAACGAGTGGCTCACGTTGGACATTTGGGTTGATAATGCCAATTGTCAAGCACGTAGCGACAACCCCGCAGCAAGTCTGGGAAATCCTCTGTCGGTCTACCTCCAAGAACCCAAAACGAAAGGGGCGCAGTTCTTGTCTAGGAAAGAATATGCTCGAAGACCATATCGAGATTTCTCGATGACCACGATGGAAATACATCCCCTTGCAAGGAGACACGAATGATCGACTTTCATGTCCCTCCTTGAGTGCTCTCTTGATAGGGCATTTTCTGTTCATAGTCTAGGCATGTATTGACATATCCCCAGGTCTGGAGTTTCCGTCAAGGAGGAATCAGGGCCTGGCGGTAGGTCATAATGATATCGCGCCAAAAGGCACCTCCGAACGCGTCGCCGCTTCGAGCTGCATATTGGCGTCTACAGGCCTATTGGTCGGGTACTCACATCAGTTGTAACGCAAAGAATGGGTATAAACCCGTACCTGGTGAAGAAAGATACACCAATGGTTTGCACAAGAATGTCGTCAGTGGGGAGAAATCATTGAGGACTCCCGCAAACATTGGAGCTAAATGGCTGATGTATTTGGACAGTCATTGTTGGACAAGTCACATCGATACAGTACCGGAACAGCAGCCCTAAAAACTATTTGGACTAACTTTGGCACAAAACAGCATTGCGAGGGGCATTTTCGACAACTAGCGACGGGATTCCAGAAGTTTCGGTGGTGGTCCACAAGAGGAATACCAGGCTTCTATTAATGGCATCAGCATTCTCCGACGTTAAATATCCATCTATCTGTTTGCACCCCCGACTCTCTCACATTCTACATTCCCATAATGCCACTTAACTATTCCAAGTGGGATCAACTCGAGGTGATCTTTGTCCGTAATGCTCAAACGCCGCCATTTGATAACCCTATCACTTTTGTGGACTAGGTGTCCGATGATTCGGATATCGAGGGACATCCCAATGTTGACCACCGCTCCCTTGTGCGGTACGTATGTTTCATTAGATTTCTGTACAAGATGCTCAAGATTTCGCTCAATGTACGCAGGTGGCGGCAACGTGATATTCACGAGAAGCGAGAAGCCAGGAGAGCCAAGATCGCCCAGCTGCAAGCCAACATCGATTGCGACAATGTCCTCCTACCACGCGTAACCGAGATAGCGGATAAACTAGCAGACTCATCCACGGATCAGGTGCCCTACTTCAATTCCTTGGTGGAGAAGCTCGAGAAGAATCCCTCGAAAGACTGTCCTCCTGGCAATGATCCATCGAAATCGGAACAGACGTACGACGGAATGCTTCTTATCTTGTTGAAGGGCGTAACGGATGTTGTAAAGAAGCGCGTCGAAGCCTCTAATGTCTCTCAGTCGGAGAAGGAGGCGAGGCTAGGCAAGGAGTTGGCTGTTGAGATGGCAATGCACGTAACGCAATTGAAGAAGGCGATCGACGACAAGAAAAAGGAGCTGGAAAACGAGATCAAGGAGCAGAAAAAGAAGATTACGAGCGAGGATATCCATGAGGGTTTCGATAGCAAGGTTCGTGATATCCTGCAGTGATGGTCCTGAGGTTGACAGCATATACGCAGTACGTGCCACCGAAACCAGCACCCCAACCAGTTCCCCTCACTAAACCAAAGACCAAGAGCAAGAAGGTCACTGAAACAACAATCGAAGTGCTAAATCCTGGTGCATCGTCTCCAGCTCCCGCCCCAGAAACTTCGCCTGAACCAGAAGACGCTTCCGAGGATGAAGAAGCTGAACTCCCTCAGCTAACACCCTCGTTAGAGGCGTTTTCGAAGATTCCCATTCGCGAATATGAGAAATCATTCGAGTTCATCCAGAATCATCGCGACGTCTATGTCCCAGGCGCCTCCGACGCCCTCCTGGTTGCCGCATTCACTGCCGAAGGCGAAGGCAAGAAGAAATATGCCAAGCAATGTGTTCATCAAAGTCTGCTCTTGCAATACTGCGAAAAGCTTGGCTCCGATGGACCTCGTATGTTCTTCAAGAAGTGAGTGCATTTATTTTGTATCTGGTTATCAATAACACTCCATTTAGGATGATCGGTGGCGATAAACGCGCCGAGATCGTCTTCCTTGACGATCTCGAGAGAACTTACAACCATCTCGTCGAGCGCGTCAAAGTCACCAAAGCCGAGGCTGCCGCTTCTGCGGGTAAGGAACAAATCCAACTCGTTGCGGAAGATCCCAGCATGTCTATCAATTTCAACGTTCCCGATGGTCCACCTGCCGAAAACCTCACACTAGAGGGTCCGGGCGCGGAAGGCCTCGACGTGGAAGAAGTTCGCAAAGTGCTGCAAATGCGTTGGGATATATTCACCTCATTCCCTGAGAATCTCCAGAATGCATTGAAGACTGGTAAGTTGGAAGAGGTGAACAAGGTACTTGGGGAGATGGATATCCCTGTTGCGGAAGATATTGTGCAGAAACTGGACCTTGCGGGTATCTTGAACTTCTCAGAGAAAGGAATTAGGGATGCGACGGGTCGAGAAGAGGGGGAGGGTGCCAGTAACGCTTGACTAAAATTGAGGTGACTTAGTGTTATGTGATGATTCGATGCATTTGTATGTCTGTCAGTCCATTATTCAATGTCCCGTTGTCCTCGTCAGTCTGTATGCTCATGCCGGAGTCTCGCGCACAATTCTTGAATACATATGTCCTGCTCGGATATACTGTACCATGAGTCAATTCTTCTTCAGCAAGTATGCCTTAAGCTTGAGCCTCGAACGCGCAAAAATATATTGCCTCATGACATCACTGATAGTGGAGGACGATCCTGTTAACAACCTGTAATGGTACTGTAAACCCCCAGGGCGTGACCTGGCTTCCGGTTTTGCATCTGTTCAAAATTCGAGTCCTTTGTGATGTCCCTATCCACCAATAGCACGAGCGTCAACACAGGATGATTTGTTCTCTCTTCTGTGCGCAGTAAAGTCCCATCATATTTACGAGTTCACTGCTATCAACGGCACCTGGGGGCGACGTATGCGGCTTCTCCGCCATCACGGACCCCCGTTCCTCGTCGAATTCCTCATAATACTATATAGATGCCGTGTGGCAAATTTCTCCCATGTTATGCATCCCGTATTCGGGATTCGGGCTCGTGAGTCTCGAACGCGCAAAAATAGGTTGCTCCATTGAAGCTCAACATGCCATTACTATTACTCTAGACAACGATCCATCGGACCACGATTGGTCCACCGTCTGTCTTTCTACGTAGCAAGCGGTGATCAAGACATACGCGGAATACGGCTTCGGAGAAAGGACGGGTTTGAGTGTCGGAAGCGTAAAGCCAACAACACACCCTTTTCTATTCGTAGATCCTTCGGACCACAAGACGGGTGTCCAGGTGCGCAAGTGTTTGATCCATTACGCACCCTAGCCGATGAAAATCAGTGCCGCGGTATTGGCTGGCACACTGGCACTAATACCAGGATCGGATACTGGTACATCCGCGTGTTCGCGACCCGCGAAAGTGAATATCACTAAGAGTCTGGGAGCCCTCCGAAAGCCCGAAGTTGGTAGGATGGAAACCTTGGGGCTATTGCACAATTGCTCAGACAAGGTACTACAAGCCTTACGCCTTGGCAGTACTTTCGGCCGACATTTGTTCGTGCGTGAGTCATACCGTTGCACAAGAGTCAACGCCGCGGGCGTTCAAAAATAACACGTGTCCGGCCGGACATCATACTACGTCGTGGCAGCAAAGAAGTTTTCGGGGTGGTTCCAAGACTCGAACACTATTGACTGTTGAGAGACAGGTACATATCTAAGCAGCAGGCCCGGGATTAAGCCGATATTCTAAATTAAGATAGGTACGTAGGCCCTGGGCTCGGGCCGGCTCTGCGCGTACTTAGTGTTCTTGGGACTTGGGCTTCGCGCTAATGCCATTATGTAGCCACTCCCCCTCAGCACTCGGCGTTGTATATAATGCATCCTTCACGACTTCGATAGGCTGAACTCGTACACTCTGTCACTCCTCGCGATTCATTTCGTCTGGTCCTTTGACATGTGGGATATTGGCCCTTATGCACAGGCTTGCTGGTACAACACTGCCAACCCTTCCTCTATTAATGAACACCGGGCCGGGCCTGTTATTATTCGATATCTGATAGGCTGTGACCAGGCTGTTGTCTTCTCTTTGACCCAACGCCATTCCCATGTCGACCTGTCCGTGCTACCCGATCAGGTGTGTTCATTTCCTCGACTTCGTTGCCCAATGCTGACCGTCACAGATTCCCGCGCCCGGCGCTCCCCAGATGCTCCCAATCCCTCTTCCATCACCAACTACCACGATGTCAATCACCACCAGTACATATCCCGGGGATGGAATTTTTCCCCTTGATATTTACTCAAGGCCAACAATCCCTACATTAATCAAATTGCGCACCATCTTTCTCAAGTCCCCAGTTCATATCCATACCCCCGACACGCACATTGGTATCATTTGTGGTAACTTTACTGGACAGAGGCTCAGCGCACTGGATCTGCTCTTCTTTCTGCAGGCTTTTGCAAGCCATCGAATTGACATTGACCTGACCTATTCTCGATTATCGCCAGGAACGAAGGTGAAGATTGAAGCGGCATTTATGCTTCGAAATGGTCATGCCTTGAGTGCTGCCCAAATTTGGGAGACATTCATTTCTGGAGAGAACCCAAGCGAGGGTCCCACCGGGGACGACTTGTTATTGGGGAATAACAAGATCTGGGGATTTGAGAGTGATTCCTTTGGTGGATATAGTGTCGTCCACATTGCCCGGTGATGCCCTTCCAGACGTGTTTAACTGACGTTTCTTTTGGTTTTTATGTTTTATCTTTGATTTTATTTTGATTTCAACCGTGTCTCCCGTCGTATTGATATGCAGTGCGCCATTGTATTGTATAACGCCATCCCCCTCTTTTCAAGCCGCATCGCATTGTCGAATATTTATTGCGTAATTGAACTGATTGGAGGTTCTACGCTGCTGTTATGAGGTCATTGATTTATGTAGCCCAGAAACACCATATTTCAAAACGGGGACAGGTGGCGGCGGCGTACCAAGGAGGGTGAGTTTCAATACATTATATAAGTAGCCAGAGCGGGGGAGTTGTGTGAAGGATCTCAACAAGGGATTCGATTGCGAAGGACAAAGGGTAAAAGAGTTGTTCAAGTAAAGGTGAGTTCATGCAGGAACAACTCGCTGACAAGTAGATGATTCGCGACGCAGGAGTCCCGTCATATTTGCGAGTTCGCCGTCATTAACGGCCCTGTCCCCAGACGAAGTATATATAGTTTCTCCGGAATATCCGAGGACCCACATGACACAGACAAAGTCCCATTAAACCGTGATCGGTCTTCTGTCCGCCCACCTGCGGAGGATTGGACATCAGATGGGCATCAAAGATCTGGGCACAATACAGCTTCAGAGGCACCCCAGTTTGAACGTTGAAAGTGCCAAAGCAAGGCCAAAGTCGGCGATGGACTGAACGCGGAGGAACTTCGGACAAACTCTGCTTATGAGCATCCCCAGGACATACCGTTGATAGACTGATCCAAAATCACGTTTCGTGGACACAGTGCTGCCCCCTGGGTGCTCCACATTCTCGGCATGCCCGCTATACTCCGCTATCCGCGAGAGTCAGCATCAGCAAGACTTCCGGAATGCCCGAAGTTGATAGAATCGACCTTGTCAGGGTATGACCCAGGAGAACCCCAAGTGCAAATAGTTTCAGCCAAAATTGTTTGTGCAAGAGTCATACACTGTTGCACAAGAGTCGCCCAGGGTATTCCAAAATGACAGGTAACCTGGACATTATGGGCAAGGTGTCAAGCTCGGGGAAGTCCAGGACTATTGCTTGAATACTATTGGCTGTTAGCAGACAAGACAAGGACAAATACGTATTCTAACTTTTTAGGCGCCACACACCACCGTACCTTTGATCAAGTCGGCATTCTCGGTAGCATGGATGGGCTTCCCGGACTCTCACAGCTGAGTCTATGACTTGTAATATTCTTGGGATTGGGACTGTGTTTCGCACTATTACCATTGTGTAAACATTACTCTCTCAGTCCTTGGTATTGTATATAGATCCCAGCCAAGGTGTCTTTCGATAATCTCGAGTCTCGACAGGTTGAGCTCATCCACCCTGCCACTCCTCACTATCCTTTTCACCCGATAATTTGAAATGTATAATATTAACCCCTACGCTCAGGCTTGTCGGTACAACCCTGCCAGCCCATCCTCTATCGATGCCGATGAACATCGGGCCAGGCCTTCTACTGTCCAATATCGAATTGGCGATGATCAGGTTGTTGTCTTCTCTATGACCCAGCACCATTCTCATGCCGCCACATCGGACACATCTGTACCACCTGATCAGGTGTGTTTATTTCCTCGACTTCTTTGCCTAATGTCCTAAATTGGTCGCCTTCCTGTCATAGTTTCCTGTGCCTGGCACTCCCCAGATGCACCCAGTTCTTCTTCCATCGCCGACTACCAACACGTCGACCACTAGTACATATTCCGGGGATGGACCTTTTCCCCTAGATATCTACTCCAGGCCAACAATCCCTACATTAATCAAACTACGCACCATTTTTCTCAGGTCACCAATTCATGTGCATACCCCCGACACGCACATTGGTATCATTTGTGGTAACTTTACTGGACAGAGGTTCAGTGCACTGGATCTGTTCTTCTTTCTGCAGGCCTTTGCGAGCCATAGAATTGACTATGATTCGACCTATTCTCGATTCTCGCCAGGAATAAAGGCAAAGATTGAGGCGGCATTTATGCTTCGGAATGGTCATGCCTCTCGCGCCGCTGAAGTTCGGGGGAAATTCGCCTCTGGAGAGAGCCCAAGCGAGGGTCCCATCGGGGACGACTTGTTATTGGGGAGTAACGAGATCTGGGGATTTGAGAGTGTTTCCTTTGGTGGATATAGTGTCGTCCACGTTGCTCGGAGGCGTCCTTCCGACAGCTTCTGATGGTGCTTCTTCTCGATTTTCTTTAATTCGAGTATATCTTCTTTTGTATAGGTATATAACACGCCATGAATTTGTATATGCCATTCCCACTTCCCAGCCGTACCATATTAAAGGTATCACTAATTAAACTGACTCGGGGTTCCCTACGGCTGTTGCGGGGCCGTTAAATGGTTCAAATCAAATTCACCATCTTCAGAACCTTGGGAGAGGGTCGTAGCAGATCAAAGAGGGCGTGTTTTAGTGTAGGTAGCCATCAGGTAGCCAGATCATCGGCAGTGGTACGACAGGATCTCGACAAGAAATTCATTTGCGATGGGCAAGAGTTGCGAAGAGTCGTTCGAGTAAAGTTAAAGTTCATGTAGGAATAACTCATCATCGACTAGATGACTCAAAGACGCTGTTAATGTCAAGCGCAGGCGAGATAGTCGTCAAGTAGCAGTCTCACACGAGTCCTCAGTTATGAGGCGCAGGTTTCAAGCAGGAGAGCGGAAGGACGGTTTAATAAGGCAGAGATGTAGTTAGAGCCCTGACCGTAGTTCCAGCGAAATTAGGTGTTGGCCTACGGGTGGACTCCTCTCGAAAGGTGCCAACTTCACGGTGCCTCGACACAGAACCAACCAGGAGCAATTGCAAGTGATGTAGTCATGATCCCGGTGAATGCAACATAAGTCGATAACGTGAGGGGAGCCGAGTTCTAAGATTATTAATGTACTCAACAGGGGCAGGCCGCAGGATGTCGCAGTGTTTCAATACTTACATGTCTCCGTAGTAAACTGCGAACGGTCAATGCAATGGGTTTGGAGCAACTTCACCGGAGAGTAACTCAAAAGGCAGGAACATTCGACCAGTATCCCAAACATAGGTGGAACGCACAGCCTTAGGGCTCGCCTCGCCTCGCTTGCCCTAAATAACAAGCAGGCTACCCAAAGAATCGGATTTCAAGCCCAAGGAATGGAAGTGAGCACAGCCAGGAAAGCATCGTACGCTAAAGACATAGACGTTCCAATAAAGCAACTAATGGCATTGCGTCATCACCCGCCAACCGAATCTAACCTCATCCCAAGGTCCGAACCCTCCTCTACATGTCCACAAACCCACCACAACCACCAACTTCAAACCCAATGGGCTTCACTCTCCCCTCCCCGACCTCACCCTCCACCCAAGCCCAAGCCCTCATCGCCAAAAAATCCCAAATCCAATCCGAAATCCAATCCCACATCTCCATCCTCCGCGCCAACAACATCGACATGACCACACCCCTAGTCGACTCCGAAGGCTTCCCACGTGCAGATGTGGATATCTACGCCGTCCGAAAAGCACGAGTGCGGATCATTGAACTCCGAAATGATTTACGGGATGTCATGGATGAGATTGGTAAGGCCTTGGAGGAGGTTTACGCAAGGCCAGAGGGTTCCGCTGCTGATGCTGCGGGTGGGAGTAAGAATAACAACGGTAATAACGGGCAAGAGCAAGAGTTGGTTCCATTCGCTAGAGTGGATGGTGTTGCACCTGCAAGTCCGGCTGCGGAAGCTGGATTGCAGAGGGAGGACCTCATACTTAAGTTCGGCAGTCTCGTCAAGTCCTCGTTCAGCTCTCCGTCGTCTTTAACGCCACTAGCAACTCTCGTATCGCAAAACGAAAACGTGAGCCCCTTGCCCCCTTGCTTCCCCTTGACTGATTTTCGTCATGCAGAAACACATCGTTATACGCATTCGTCGCTCAAACGAACTGAAATGGCTGACTCTAACACCGAGACAAGGATGGGGTGGACGTGGTATGTTAGGGTAAGCCTTGTTTTCAGTTACTCGCGGAGATCCACGATTCCACTGACGTTCTATAAAGGTGCCATATTGTACCATATACCGGACAATGACCGAGTTCATCTTCCATCTCATTCTCTCGTTGGGGCTGTATGCCCTCTGTACTTCTATGCTTATAAACCGTGTCAAAGATCGGCTCCTAACTACGAAACAACAATACAAATAACATTTCCGTCCTAGCATGCCATGCAATAGATACTAGTTAAAAAGAGTGGAGATGTAATTACAATGAGAGGGATGGATGATGCAATGCAACGAATGCAAGGTAATGCCGCTCATCTAATAAACTAAAGGTATCTTAATAAGATAGCATCGTCCTCCAGCACATACACAGGTCGAGTCCCCAGCCAAGCACAATATGCCGCATACACCTCATTCCACGCACAAATCACTCACGATCCACTCCACCACTTACCAATCTTCGCCGTCCCATACTTGAAACTCTTCCCAATCCCAGCAGTCACAATCCCCTTGATCGTCTGCACAGTCGCAGGACCCCTCACAATCCCACTCATCTCCTCCCTCACAACCCTCTTCAACACCTCCTCATCCGCCGCCAACCTCATCCAATACGCATTCTCATCCTCCCTCGCCAACTCCTCACTCACCCCTCTCTCCGCAAACCTCCTCTGCACCCTTGTCAACAAATTATGCGGCAACTTGCGCAAATGGAAACTCCTCGCCCGCGCACTCGTATCCTGCTGAATCTCACTCTGATGCGTCGGCCAATGCGTCCCAGGAAGTCCCACCACAAGCCTCTGATACAACTCTTTAAACTGCGGCCCCTGCTTCCTCACAATATTCCCCACCTTCCCACGATTCTCAGCTGGAAGAATCATACGTGGGTCACCCGTGTACGAAATCGCAGCAATAGTTTCAAACAATTGCGTTTCGGAGAATTGGTCGGGAAGTGTGAGTAGTGCGGCGCGCACGGCAGAAGTCAGGTTGACTTGTTGAGTCAGACGCACACGAGCATCGTCTTTGATGATCCGTAGAGGCTTATGCATCCGACCGGCAAGGTATAGCGTACGCCAGTTGAGGAGATCGTTACATAGGTTGTCGATGCTCGTGACACCATATTTGATCGTCTAGATCGGATCATAAAACATGCAACGCGTCAGTCTCGAGTTCGGCACGGACCCAAAATAAGCGCACATAACCCCCCTTCAACCCCGCTCCTCAAACGAGTAGGAAGTTAGGGTAAAGGGAAGAAGCATCGAGAGAGAAAAAAATGAGGGGAAAACTCACCACACCATTCATGGGCACATACGCATTAAACCACACCCCCGGCCCAAGCTCCTCCACCCTCCCAACATAACTCGACCCAAACACCCTCGCATGCAACGGATAATGCCCCGGATACTGCTGCATATTAATATAATGAAAATGCGCAGGATGCGTCACCGCAAACATAAAATCCAACATCGGTGCCTCCGCATCCTTCCCTCTCCCATCCTGCTCAAACACACCCGACCCATACGCAAACACATACCGAATCGGTGCGTGGAATTTGGCAACGATGCTTTCCAATAGCGCTCGTGTGGAGTCTGCGACGGGGAGGAACTGGTTCCGGCCGAATGTTGGCGGGAGCTTTGGTAGTGGCGTGCGTGGACTGGTGTGTCTGTGAGAGATTGCTGGGCGGGGTTGGGGGTAGAGGTGTGATCGGGGCTTTGAGTTTGAACTTGAGTTTGGTTGTGCAGGGTGTTTCGACGACGATGATGGTGGTGGTGGAGGCTGGTGGGGCTCATGGCTGGTTGAACTGGCTGCAACGGGTTCGGTAGCGAGTCCCCGTCGAACGACAAGGACCAGGGCGCGAGGAGGTTTCCTGAGTGCGGCGGATAGCATGTGAGATTACAAAAGAGTCAGGATAAGGATTAGACCAGACACATTGTAACCCCGTTCAAATGAAAAAACTAATGACATTAGAGCCACGTGATCTACCCCGCTCATGGCTAAACATTTATTTTCTCTCCCCTCAAAAATAAAGTTAAAAAAGGCGTGTCTAGCTTATTCGAGCAGACTAGAACTCGACGTCCGGCTCTTCAGACTCCCACTCCCCGCTCCGCTTTTCCGCCGCCGGCTCCCGCTCTGCGCGTACCCAAGGCTCATAGCACGTCCGCCGCTCTGCCGGAAGCTCCCCTCCGCATTCCCACCCACCGCACCTACTGCATTGCTCCTGCTAACACCCCCTGATAATCCCGCCCCGCTCTTACTATCTCCCAGGGACGCCGACGCCGACGTGCCCGACGTTGAGCCCGAGGCAGGACCCAACCCACCCACAGCCCACCCAACCTCAATTCCACACTTGATGCTCCACAGCCATGCAAGAACAAACACCGGCGTACTGATGAGCACATTCAGTACTGGGTATATGTCTGGGTATCGTGCCGGTGGGGCAAAGATCATCTCGAGCAAGTGGAGCCCTATCGCTGCGGCGTACGTGGCCTGTAATAATAGCCAGATATTAGTTAATGCGCATCTTGGTAGGTGACGATAGTTACCAAGGATAGGAGCTGCACGAATGTGCCAGAGGGTAAACGTAGCGGGTTGTATCCAATCAGCCTATTCCATAATACCAATAGAGCAACATATTGTAGACCGAGGCCGTCTTTTTTGAGTAACGGCCACATGCTGTATCGCAGCCATTAGTACCGATCGCCTTCGTTCCCACTTGCACACTCACCTGAAGACACCGATGTTGTTGACCAAAACACCCCAAGCATACACCGACGAGTCCACAGGGGCACCAGACAGCAACAACGTCATGGGCAACAGAGGCACCAAGATCGTTTTCTCATGCACCTGGAACGAGAACAGGAAGAACGAGAACGACGAGTTGAGGAGCGCATAAGGCAACAGAGAAAGGAACGGGGCCTGGGCTTCCTCCCCCTCCCCTTTCGCCTCTTGTTTCGGAACAGTCGACAGACGCATCCTCCACCCCGCACCCAACATAGCACCCACACTAGGCAAAAATCCAAGCGCAGTCAGCCCAGCCGACAGCTTGACCAACACATTCCTCCCAAGCCGTTCTCGCCATTTAAGCACCACGTTACTCGCACACCAAAAATTTGCTACCTTGTCCTCGAACAAGCCTCGGTTAAACGGGAAGATTCTCGTAATAGGATCCAAGATAGATTTGACAGAGGGAGCAAAGGGTGGGAGGTAGAATGGTAGGAAGAGGAGGAGGAAGCCTGAGATAGTCGTAATCCCAAGTCGGGTGAAATGCTTGAGACTGTCAAGCGCGTTGGTACACTGAGAAGATGGAAGCTAGGATCAAACTCACCCAGAACTTGGAACCCCAAGATATAAACACTTTGCTAAGAGATACGATCCAATAGCGGGAGCATAGTACAACGCCATTTGTTTGAATCCCAGACTCAACACGAAACACACAGCGCCGGCGAGATCATGTCCAGTAGCGAAGAAGTTCATTGCAAGCAAAGTAAATCCTGGAACAACATCAATCGGATATCAAGAACGTCTTGAGCGGACCCCACGCACCGAGCATGACAGAGTTATATTGAAAGTGACCAAAATCAATTAATAGTAGTGCAGGTTGGAAGAGGAGTGTCAGCAGCGCGAGTTCCTATGTCGCCAGGTGAGCATGGTTCAGCAGAAGGATATTGGACGCAAAACGTACCTGCGTCCGGCTAGAACGATTCCCTTGCCATGTCTTCACAAACATCACCGCAGCAGGGACATAAACCAGCATATCCCACGCGACAACTGTAGATCTCATGAACACCTTGCTCGCCTCAGTTTCGATACCCCGAGAACTGTCTAGCGCAACCCACGCTGGGTTTATCCAGTGCGCCCTTCCAGACACCCAGATGTCAACAAATAGTATTTATCGAGTGGAAGGACGAGAACTACTCACACTACACCGCATATCCAAGAAACATACGCTGTTAAAGGTGGATAGTCCAACCCCCAATACTGCAGGTCGTACTTGTACCACTGGCGGAAAGGCAGATGCAGCGTTAACTCCATCCAATGCCTCTGTGCCTCATAGTCTCCGTACATCGGTGGTGTACCGCGGCCTACGTAAACCGTCAACCACCTTCCTATTCAGAATGCGAACAAACTCACCAGAATAAGATCCCAACCCAATACAGAACTTGACCAACGTTGAGGCGAGCACAAGTAACGGGACAATCCAAGCCTTAATCCCGCGCTTGTGCATCCACCGTATCCACGCCTTTCCCATCCCATCCTTCTCCCTCTCTCTATCCACTTCCGCTCTATAATTCCGCTGAAGGAGTGAAGCAGAGCGCATGGAAGAAGGCCCAACACTCCCCTCCCTCTCATCTTTCCCGCGCTGCTGCTGCTTCCCTTGTTTATATAGCGTACTGAACGATTGACTTGACACTCGACGATGCGGCGCTCGAACATGAGGTACCGATCCCTGAGAAGGAGGAATGAAACCCGAACTGGAACCAGATACACCCGATTCCTGTTGCGCGAAGAATTTGGTTGTCCCCGCTGGTGCGGTCGTCGGCATTTGCATCGACATACCCGAATAAGCCGAATCACGGTAAAACGAAGGCGACCGGGTACGTGTGGGGGAATGTTGGTGATGTACAGACTGCAATGTTGATATAGTCGGAGATGTTGGCGTTATAGGCGAGTCAAGTAGAGGACCAGGACCAGGGGAGAGTGACGTTCCACGTTGACTCGAGGTACTAATGGGTTCTGCGGGCGGAGGCGAAGCAGATCCGGAATCTCCTGGACCTTCCAGCCAAAGGGAGCTCGCGGAGCTATCAATGAGGTGTCTTCTTGGTATTGGCGATAGGATGTCTATTTTCTTCCTGTCCATCGCTTAGCTTTGTCCTTAATGCACAATCCATTCTTTGGGAATACGCACTGGTGGTGCTGCTGTTGGTGCAAGGAGTGCGATTTTGATTTACCCGGAATCATTCGGTAAGGCCCTGTGTAGGTCCCTGCACTCGTGCTTCCAGCGCCTAGTCCAATGTGCCCGCGTATCGCAGTAGGCGAGTCTGCTCGTGAAGTTGTGGGACTTGGGTTACTGTATATCGAACGTGGATTATTGTAGTTTTGCGACGTCGTGCGGAGACGCTGTAGGTTCGTATTGGACTGCCCGTTGGCTGAGGCGTGGTGCCTAGAGGGTGGTGGGAAAGACGTGTGCACGTCCATGGTGTGGTTGAGGTGAAATGAAGGTAAAGGAGTGGAGGGGTAGGTGATGTATTATGTGTGAGGATGAGATTGACGTTGCAGTTGCAGTTGTGTGCGACATCTGTTTGACCCGGTATTCATTCCGGCTATCTAACCACATATTCTACAACGGCATCTAGTCTACATCCTCGCCCTCTAGCACCTTTTCTCCGTCTTCAGAGAGCTTGACATTTTTCTAGTCGACTCTGCGTCAGAAGCGTCACATTGCACAGGATTATTTTACTCACAGGATGCACCGATGACTTCCCAATATACTTCGTGTGGTCTAAGTGCAACTCATCAGCTTCCAAGTTCCTTGTGCGTACTCAACAGTCAACTTACATCCATAAGCAACCAACTCCCCTTCCGCATTCATGAAATCTGTACGGGTATACGCCAACTGCTTCCCCATCCCAGTCAACGTCGTCTTCGCGTGCAGCACATCCCCGACCCGTCCAGCAGGGCGCACGAAGGAAGTACCAATATCAGTAGAAACGCCTGTCATGTAGTGTCCCTTTGTAGCAACGGCCAAGGAGCCAAGGGTATCAGTTAACGAGAGGACAAGCCCTCCATGAACTACGCAACAGGTTCTGTCAGTAGAGCCCCGAATCGGGCAGTAGAAGAGACGTACCGGTCTGTATGTTGCAAGGGTACAACAGCGTACGTTATATCTCCCCTTTAGTGTTTGGCTGTAGTCGTAAGAAACCGGCAGAACGCACCCCAACACGGTTTGCTAGGAGTTCGTACGTGCGACCATCAGAGCTCGATAGAACATCTTGCAGACAGATGAGCTTGGACTCACTGTTGTACTGTTCAACCTTTAGCGAAGTCTCCACATATCCAGGTGTAGCCTTGTGGATTTGCAGCTGTCCGAGGAGATTTGCTGAGTGTCAAGTGCCACCTTGTCCGCATGACTTACTTGCGGAAAGCACTGGGTATCATGGCCTGTAGTAAATGATGTGATCTATAACCTTATTCTCATCTGCCACACCATATGGCGTCAAGAGGATCGACGGACCTTTGTTGTCGAGAAAGTTCTTCCAGACCTGCACAATAGTTGAACAAGAGTTGGCTTGGAAGGTTATCTGAGACATACGCGGCGCGTGAAACGAAGGCAAGCGGCCATGATGGATGTATCTAACGGAGGAATAAAAGAAAGATGGAGGTGAGGCACCAGTTAGAGTTGGGCAAGTTCTCCGAACATCGAGTGTGCCTGGGAACTTGATCCTTCACTCCTTTGTTAATGTTTCTCCTTTTGCAGCCCATCTTCTGGACCACTGCTCAAAGCTCATGGCTTGGAAACCCCATTTCGAACGAGGAATAACATTGTTTAAACAAGGCCAACACGCAGAAGCCCTTAAGCAATTCAACGACGTAAGTTTGCTTTTATCTATATATCACTTCCACCAAATTCTAATACTGCTGCACAGGCACTCGCCAACGGAGGCGAAAATCAGTTCATCCTCTATGATTCGCGCGCAGCCGTCTACGAATGCCTAAATAACCCTAAAGATGCCCTACACGACGCGAAAACAACAATAAAAATTGCGCCTCAAAGATGGCACGGCTACGCGCGTGCCGCCCGTCTCTTCATGAAAACACACAAATTTGACGCCTCAGCCAAAATGGTCGACCTTGCCCTCTCATATATACGACCGGAGGACCTAAAGCGCCGCGAGGAGCTGTTCAAATTGAAACAAGAGATTGCAAGTGCTCAAGAAGCAGTCGCTGCACGCGAACGAAGGATGCGAAATCATATGCTCAAGTTACCTCTGGAGATTTACGGCGAGATTTTTCAATTGGTTCTGGCGGAGGATCATACGCAGATTTTCACGCTCCTGCATGTGTGTGCGCATTGGAGACAGATTGTTTGGGATGCACCTGGGCTTTGGCATACCCTCGTCCTTTCCAAGACACGCACTGATAAAAAGGCAGCGTTATGGCTCGAGAGGTCGAGGGGTCGCATTCGGGAGCTACACGTTCTTTCCGATTACAACTCAACGCAACTACTTGGGGGGCCTAGCTTTCTCTACAACATCGAATGGTCGCACCTACACGTCTGCAGAGTCCACCATCCCTATCTCCTCAAACACATCAACCCACATACAATGTTTCGGAACCTCGAGCATCTAGAAATCAATATGCAACGGGGTGAAGTCGACACCACGTTCTTCAGCCCATCCACAAACCTCAGGTCTCTCTCCATCCTTGAAACCGAACTCCAATTCGAACACCTCAACTCCCACTACCCCTCTCTAACCTCCCTGCACCTCGCGCACTGTTTCCTCATGCTAGAAGTCCCCAACAACTTCATCACCATCCTCAATGCCAATCCCCAAATAGAAACCCTCCACCTCGAAAGTCTCGTTCCTACGCGCTACGGACCCATCCCACTAAACTCCTCAGACATCACAGACCCTCCTGACCTCAAAAACTTGACGACGTTCGAAGCTATCACGAATTCCTGGGCTTCGTTCATCCTCTTGCTCAACATCCCTGCGCTTCAGACACTACGCTTCGAGTTCCTATCACATTCAACTCTGAATAACCACTTCACCCATTGGTTATCCACGAGCCCAAAGTTCCTGACAGAGCTCAGCTTGAAGAATACAACTGTGGACAAGGCGATCGTCATCGAGTTGGTGCGGGCTGTCCCTACAATCGAGGTCCTTGCACTCGTGGGGATGTATGACACGAGTAATGTGGTCGTTATTGCTCTCGTTGAAATGTCGGCACCTTTACGGGACGAGTCGAACTCGGAGGCTATGCGTCTTCCGTGTCTGTGTCCTCGACTCCGATATCTCGATGTTTCGGGTTGTCCAGACGTAGAGACATCGACTTTACATGCTCTGGTTAAACAACGCCTTGCGCTCTCCGCGGCCGAAGCGGAAGTCGAGGTAGAGAATGTTGATGGTGGTGGTGGTGGCGGCGGCGGTGGTGGTGGTGGTGGTGAATCAATTGCGACTTCCCCGAAGGTCGAAGTTAAAAAGTTGGAGGTGTTGAAGATGGATGGGTGTCAGAAGGTCGATGTCGCATGGTTGCCGTGGTTCAGGCAGCATGTGCGTGAGGTGAGTTGTATTTATGCTCCGTCGAAAAAGGGGAAGAGGGGTGTCGCGAGGAGGATGTGAGTGTTTTTTTTTTTGTTTTTGTTCGTGGCTTGGCTGCTCACACTTGGGATAGAAATGGTTTATAGTGTATGTGATATTCTGGGCTTTTATAGAAAGTTTCGTGGATATAGGATTTCTCCGCATTCGTATGACCCCAGTATCCCTTGTTTTCTGGAAATTGATACCCGCCGGCTCGTCTAGCGTGATAATGATTCCTCTTCTTTCGTATCGAATTCAAACTAACCAAGGTCCCCCCTACCTCCGATGTTGCTTGCGTAGTCGAAAAAAAAAAAACAAGCCAGTTATTTTCCCTTGTTAGGTAACTATTCAAGAACAGTGTGTGTAAATAAGGCTACAAATCACTGGGACGAGGAATCACCGTCCTAGTCCCTGCGAAGGCCATACTCCTTCACATGGGCATGGTTGACTTTGAAAGTCGCCAACTGGCCGATCTGCTCGACGTGGCCCTTGATGCCCTCTGGATCCTCGACACACTTGGTGTGATGCTACACAAAGACCATCAGCATTTCAGATCCAATCACAGATCAAATGAAATTGAACCTCAACAGTGGTCCATCCACCAAGGAAGTAATAAGAACCAGCACTCTCCTTCGTTTCACCATAGGCAAATGGAGGGTGCTCCTTTGCTCGTGGAGCTCGATGGCAATGATCAATCATATCCACCATAACCTTCTCGAACGCGGCTTTCTTCTCCGCGTTGTCCTTTTCCTTGAGTTCGAGTGTGACGATCTCAGAGACGGGCGACGTCAAGGCGATCCGGGTGGTATCGCTAAAGGTAACGTGGCGCATCACGAAGTCCCCACCTATGACTGCGCCGAGCTTCTCGAGGACCTGTGGATAGAGTTGCTGGTCGTCCTGAAGGGCTTTGTGGTCCTCATAAGTGTCCCAGACTGTGTAAGGTGAGATGAAGGTATCAAGCGGAAGCAATTGGAGGATTTACCGAGAAGAAGCCATCTCTTGTTAGGTTCCTCGATACCGGTTCCTTCGTATAGGCTTTATTCATTGTCGAGTCCTCGATCAGTTGGGGATCTCGGACAAGGAGTGAAGATCGATGGACTCGATCAGGAGATAACTCACTGTTGGAGACCCTTCTGATTTCGTATAAGCTCGTAAGCCGCATGGGAGAGGGTAGGGTCTTGAAGGAAGGCCTCTGAAGCTGTGAAGGTGCAGATTTCGACTACGGGTCCCTTGGATGTAGGCATGATATTGTGGGTGGGCAGGTTGGGTTGGTTACCGTTAAATAGGAGGTCCGTTGGAAGGTGGATGCTCAGGGGTAAATATAGCTTTTGCGAATGATCACGTCGCTTGGATTAATCAAGACTTCCCTGGTACACGCTTGAGCATTTGCTTCGCATGGGAGATTCGATGTCATATCAGTTCTTGTGATGTGCTACATATGGTAAGGATGCCTGGTGACAACAGGAGGGAGCCGAAATCACTGGAGAAATGACTGAAGGAGAAGGGACTTGGTCAGGATATGGATCGAATGATGCAAGGACTTGGGCAATGTATTAACTCGTCGCTGAGTGGCGGTCATTTTGGGCTCCGCCAAGCAGGACCCTAATGTTTAATGTGGTGCATCTCTGCGGCTCACAAGGGCAGCTTTGTAATGACATTTTCTTGGAAATGAATGCACAAGAGGTCCATGAGATGCGGCGCAGGTACATTGGACGCTTCGAGTTACAGCCTTGGCTTCAGCTCATCCCCTCGGTTTTTGATAGCTTTCAGGGGAACATGTTGTACTTTCAGCTCCGAAAGCTCCATAAGCCGAGAAATTAGGGGGATCGTCTCCTTCCTTTCCAGCACGTCAGCATGATCCTGGAGTAGATACAGTTCGAGGTGAGAAAGCACCAATGGCTTTGATAAACGGTTCCATCGCTCACAGCAACATTGTCCCACCCAGCGACGAGATAAAAAGTCTCGGGATTTTCCACGCATTTCCCGAGTGCGCACGGAGCGTGCTTTAGACTGAAGACCTGATCAATGCCGGTACGCATCTTCTTGAGAACAGTAAGTAATTCGTCTCGAGATTGGCCCTCCTTGAGGGTGAAGGAGGCGAACTCGGTAAAAGGGGCATTGAAGGCGTTAGTAAGGTCGACGTCAAAATAAATGTGCGGAGTGACGCGGGGGCCGGCCATGAAGGGCAACAAGGAGGGCAGGAGACTCGCATACTCAGGAGATCGACGGTACGCTGTATTGTGTTCAATGGATTCCCAACCTGGCGACTAGATGAGTCAATATAGGGGAGACGTTGAAGCCGGAGACATTACCAATTGGAAGATAGACAGTCCTGTCGTCTTCTACCGCAAAGCCGTAGTGTACGCTGAGACAGAGAGGGCCGAGTTAGTTGAATGAGCGCGTACACCGAGTGGTCGGCGTACCTAACAACACCAGGAGCGGCTCCAAGCGCCTTAAGGATTGGGTCGCCACTCGAGCGATTGGCCAAGAACGCCTTGGATGCAGGAAAAGTGACGAGCTCCATGCAAGCCATCTCTTGGGTCTACGTGGGAGGTGGAAGTAGGCTTAGGTGTATACTTAATTTTGCCGGCGAAAGATATCTTAGGGCTGATGCTGCCCACGGCGGCAACGCAGCTTCTGACCGTTGCCGGAAGTGGATCACTTGTCACTATTGCTGTGTGTTCTTCTGTCGTCGCTAGAGCGTCATTGTCCTTCTGGATTCGTGTTGCTCCGCGTTGCGGTCTGATGTGGGTTTCCCATAGACCGGAATGGCGATCTTAGGTAGGTAACATGGAGTGCGGACGTTGAGTATTGTCGGGAGAAAAGGACATTTCTCGCCGACGTCTGGCGCGGAGGGCAAGTAAAAGTGTCAGAGTCCGTCGTTCGAAATGAGGAAATGGCAGCTGCTGGTAGATGCACAAAGGATGACCACTAGTGTCGACAGTGTAGGACAGCTGCAAGACATATGGGGTACTCCATCCAGGTAACAGAGCGGTGCCAAGCTGTTGCAGCAGAGTTAACGAGGTTATTGATTAGGCGCGACTCTGCCGCTTGCTACCGATTAGTTACGAAGTTATAGGTATGAAGTGAGAAGTTATCAAAATTGCGTAGACCTAGACCATTACATATTAGTAGAAAGCGAAGAGTGGGCATACAGGAGTCGAGTTCATAAACAAGATCTTGATGTATGTTCTGGACCATCTGAAGACGGCGAGTAGAATTTCACTGGAACAGGATCGTTATGCGCGATCTACTTCCTTTCTAGTCTTTGATTGGTAACAGTTTGCGCGCGGGCAATAATCAGAAGTTTCTTTGAGAGCGCTGGGGATTTCAGAGGTAAGGTGGTCTGTGCGCAATGATATGGTAAGGTGCACGTGGTCCCCGGAATGTTGTGACAACGATTATAACGGGTCCTAACCTTGTCAACGCCCACAACACTCGGCGCTCTCTTCTGGTCATCTACCATCTCGTATCCTCGCGATCTTCTTGTCTATTCGGTATTCGGCCACATTGACTATGATAGCAACTACTTCTTCGCCAGGACCGTCCATATTATCCCCTGGTTCTCCTCAGGATACCTCTTCACTCCGAGCTGCAGCTCTTAAGACTCTCAAGACCGGCAAAAGGCGTCGTCCCGCATCTGGACAAGCTCAAATTACCCCACTTACTAGACCTGTGCCTCAGGATACTTTGCAACTTGATTATGGCCAAGATGACAACACATCCGAACCGCCACAGGCCCTTGCCAAAGCTCCTTCCCCACCATCCAGTCCTCCCCGCATCCCACCACCTGTATCGCATCCTATCCCGGAAACGGACATGGATATGCGGGAGGAAGGCGAAATCAGTGATGAAGAGCCGCCAGCGGAGGTCAACTTGTTAAAACCAGCTCAGGACCAAGCTGATGGTGGCACCAATCTGATCCAGAATGATCAACCCTCAATTGTACCTGTTTCTCCGCGACCAGGGTCTCCCATGCCTGCGCTCCTCACCAGGTTGTCTATGACACAATCACCTGCTTCTAATTCTCCTACGTCGTCTATCCCGTATGTCGAGAGGGCACGGTCATTTCCTGCAATGGATATTAGCCGAGGGTCTACGGGTCCACCTGCAACTTACTTTTCGGGAGGTTCTCCTCGAGGCCAAGGCCCATTCGCGCGAGAATCGTTTACTAGGTCTGTTACTCCGGGCAGTGGTTATGTATCCACATATGATCCCACGGGTTATGGGATGGCGGTAGATCGTCACGACATTCGTCCTGGTCTGAGCAGTAAGTTTGGTTACGTTCGCGGTAGAAACTACGCTTACCTTGCCATTTGTGCAGTGACACAAATGGAATATGACGCTGCAAAGGATATTGTGCTCGACCTTCTTGGCTGGGGGGTGCCACCTCAGTATCTGGTAGATTGTGGCCTCAGTAAAGAATTGGTTTACTACGTCTTTACCGACTTGAGGCTTAGGCTTCCGCCCAATTTGGATATTCCTCGCATCCCTAACGAATCCGAGAGACTATCTTCTGGATCTCCCGCCCATACCGATTATTCATCTGGGAGTCACCTTACGTCACGTATTGGTGGTCCCATCGACGAATTGCAAGCACCTGCTCCTCCAGATCTTACTACTTATTCAACCCCACTTACGAACGCACCCGCCGCCGTTGTTACCCCAACGCCAGAAGAACTTGAAGACATGGAACGCCAACGGCGTCAAGAACTACTCGCCCGTAAAAAAGCCGTTTTAGCCTCCCGCAAGGCCAAGCGTCCTATCGACCATGATTCGTCAACTGCGCAGTCTCCGGTTCCTGCTGGATCCGATATCGATGTGGCAATGGCGCCTCCCGCTTCCACCGAAACTGTGGAGGATTTCTTGAACAGCATCGGTCCAGCAAAACAGGTAAGCATTTTCCGCCTATACCTACTCGATCCTCATCGGTATTCTTCCTCAGGAAGAAACTCCTGCAGCTGACCAAACGCCCGTTGAAACCTCAGGGCAAGCCATGGAGGGTATTGAGACGGATGAGATCCCAGGTCTTGGTACCTCACGGTCCCACTTTGCCGCTGTGCCGTCACCGACCTCAAGCCAATACCTCACACCACCGTCATCGGCGAATAGCATCACCACACCCTCTACTCAGACCCTAATACCGCCGGAATCAGCTTTCACCCGCTTGAGTCGTAATAGAGGTGCAAGGCGCCCTGTCGCGTCCGATTTCGTTGATGTCGAGGATGTTCGTTCGTCCACCTCAAATTCTGGGCCTTCAAACATGACAAAAAGAAAGACGCGATTCGGGATGGATTTCTCCAATATTGGCAGTATGCGCCGGTGTATCATTGACTTGAGTGACAGCGAAGATGACGGTCATTTCCCTGATAATACCGAGCTTTCAAAACGATCGCAAACTACTCCTGCCATACGGACCAATTATAGTTCCAACACGCCCCGGATTTCTTCCAGGTCATCGCCTACACCCTTTGCGTCTGCCAAGGCAAGGTCGACCACCGTTACACCTTCACCAGAAGCTTCTGCCCTTGAGCTTCAGATCCTCAAGATGCGGGAGGAAATTGCTCAAATGGAACAAAATGTGAAGCGAAAAGCAGTATGTTCCCACACCTATCAGATGGTCTGGTCACTCACCTTGCCCTAGTTGGCAAAACTCAACACGACGTCATCCACTGACACGCCGACCTCGATCACCCCGACTTCTGGTGCAACAACTCAGGAGCCAACTTCTCGAGAACAATCGGCGAATCCTCAGGCTCAGACACAAACTAAACCTGTCAATCAATCAATCACTAGTCCTGACCGTGACCTTCACTCGAGTGCGTGTTGGATATTCCGTGTGTACCCTCTTTGTAACCCCACACGTTCTTCAGCCAACCAGGATGTCACCAACGTTTCTGAGAATGACGTTTCCGCTACATCAATCATCGGTTCTCACCCTCCTGGCGAGCGTATCAGGCATTATCGACTGACTTAGTCAACTTTGGTCTACCCAGGTGACACCAATCGTATCCCTACGCCCAGCGTGTTCCCAAGTTATGAACCTGAAGGTGTGTCACCAAGAAGCCAGTCATGCATCCCCTTTCTCATCATTGAACTCTTTATCTCTGTCGCGGACCCTTCTAACGCGCCTTCTGCCTTCTTAAATGTTGGTGATTGTCGATACTGGAACTTGGTGGATCTTCATCTCTTGTGCCCACTGGTCGCTCATTGCCCTGTTCCTTTCGACACATTCATCCTTTTTGCTTTGGTTGCCACATATGGTAAGGATTATTACAAGCACAGTCAACTGAATTGGCAAGGAACCTTTCGCTACTTTGCTGCGATAAGCAGCCTTTCTCAGACAATTCTAACGATGGCGTTTTGTTTCGTTCGTGCTCATTTGCTTATGCACCCAACCGATACATCTACAGGTTCAACCTAATGCGGACGCTACGGATCGAGAAGACCCTCTCTTGAGCCCGAATACTCATGACGCCGACGATGTTCTACCGTTGTCGGCACGGGTACGTCTTCCTTCCCCGCTTAACCTTTATTATCCTCGCAAGCGATCTCTTGGCCAGTCACTGGGTCGCTGACTTTGGGTGCTCTAGGTATCACAAGACATGTGCGATCGTTTTTTTGAGCCTGAACTTTCTTCGAACTCCATCCCAAGCTCTCCGGACCTATCCTTCCGACCTTACCAGTCCACTCTTTCCTATTATCCACTATTACGCGCGCAAATGACACCTCCACTACTGTCTGCTTCTGATCCTTTCTCTTCTGATGTGACTCATCCTTCCGCTCAAGATAGCGAAGCCTTTCGTAGCGCATTAGTTCCTGATGATTACTCACATTCACCCGTTCTAGTCCTCCCGGACCTACAACCACTGAAGCTTGCGACGGCCATGAAGTACCTTGATCCGTCAAAGCGCCTTTGTCAATATGAAGTACCTGGTGGAGGTGTCTGTCGCGATGAAGGATGCAATGATGTACACCTTAGTCGCCTGCAGACGGGCATCGACGGAGAGACCTTGGAACCGAGTGGTGCGTAATTGATTTAACTTTTGGCCATAGATGGGTAAAGAGGCTTATGCGTCTTTCCCTCGCCTTTTGTTCTCTTGTTGATTTACTCGTCGGCTCTGCATTCCTTTTCAATGTGTCCCTCGCTTTTCTCCTTTCCTCTTTGCATTCAGATCAAGAAACTGCCAACTTCCTCCTAGGCGCAATGCCCCTTGAATGGCAAACGAAGAACAACGTCACTGTCGGCAAGATGATCGCCGCACTGACACTAGTGCGGCAGTCGGCATCCCTAATGACACTCAGCTTTGAGGAACGTGTAAGACGAGCGTTGCTCGTCCTCGAGCCACCACCGCCAGTGCCGAAGGCGTCGTAACATTCAAGAAGACCAAGATGCCGCCGGACCAGCGAATACAATGAGGAGGCCGTCCTCAATTCGCCGATAACCAGCGACCAGCACCAAATACTCCGAGCCTGTTGAACACTTGACAGCAAATGATCTCTAATCTCCCGGCCTGTGGAAAAAACGGACACAGAACGCCTTGTAAGTGCGGCCTCGCTGGAGGGAGGTCCGTTGGGCGATGGCTGACCGCTGGAAGGGTCGAAGACGATGTATGAAAAGATCAAAAAAAAATTTTTTTTTAAAAAACATGTTCGAAAAGAGCGCTTTAGTAGGCGCCATCCTTCGGGTTCTGCTAGTGCTTGCGCTCGCGGAACCGGAGGAAAGCATGAGTGGACAAGATGCGGTTTTACTTTGTATTATTCGGAATTTTTCACTTTGCTCTCTCACTTGGGCTCTTGGTTCCCTGGTGCAGGCTCGCGGATTGTCTGTATTATCATTTGTATCTCTCGGAAATATAATCGTGTTGGTTTAATTCGTGGCGACTGCGGTGAATCAGATGACGTTGATGGAGATCACGAAACTCAATCGTTTACTGAACTGGAGAGATCGATGTGACGCTAACAGATAAGCGACGGGAGAAGGAAAGGGATCTATTGAATGGTGATGTCAGGTGCGAAGTCGTAAAGTAGAGCAAGTGTCAAGCAAGAAGGCGGCAAAGGATTACTGGAGATGTACATAGAACTTCTTTTGTGGAGGTGGTAGCTTGACAGCCGATATGACAGAATCAGTGAGGGCAGTAAGGCTTGCGGGGGCTATTACGAGAGGAGCGAAGAAATTCGAGAGAGAAGGGAAGTATAATGGCAAGGGGGTGTTTATCGTGTCATTGTTCTTGCTAGTAGCCCAATGCTGAAAGGGAGGAGAATAGAAGGAAGAAGGGGGGATACAAGGAAGGCCAAGAGAACCCTTGGAAGGAAGGATGGATAGATCATCGATCATGCGTGGGGCTTAGTTCCCTGACTTAATGGAGAGTCAAGGAGGGACGGGTGGAATAGTTAGGATGTGCGATTGTCATTTGAGGGTTGGGAAAAGCTGTAAACCTGCATTACATTGATTGTGAGCGCAAAGCAAGGGTGCTCAGGGTCGTGAGGGGGGCTTGTAAAAGGTGTCAGTTGCCAGAATTGGCGTGTGTACAGGTGTCACGTTGGTGGTACTCCCCCTAGTTTCTTGACGCAGGCTGACGGTACGATGCGATGGTGCAGGGATAGGAATGGATACTACTTGGGATATGGAGATGAGATTGATGGCATGTTTTGATGGTCTTTTGTCCTTGCCGACCAAGAGATCAGCTCATGCAAAAGGCATTTACATTGGTTTCTCGACAAGCTATGGTGCGCAGCTTGGTGGGCGCTTCACAGTCATGCTTCAGTCTCAGAGTTGATGGGATGCAAGATGCGATCGAATGGAAGAGGGTGTATCGCTACGGTGGAGGTACAGCCATTGGAACCCGAAGGACAACGACGGGCCGGGGATTTGGGGTCTGCGATCCCAGTTGATGGGAGGTTCCAGATTTATATCTAGAGTTGCCTTTTTGGGATGACAGACAGGAACCTGGTGCGGTCAGCGGAGGAGGCGTGGGAAGGAGTGTCACGCGGGGACAGAGGGGCTTCTGAGGATGCCAGAAGAGGGAAGAGGAGAGGAGTGTGCGATGCTACGGGGAAGCGGGTGGGGAGGAAGGAGAGGAGGGGGATGAATGGCTGCTGTGACCCCCCAGCAGGAAGGCAGTGCACGGACTTGTTATCTGAGTCATCTGAGGGCTTAGTCATATCGGGAAGGCCGGTTCTCGGGGTTGTCCGGATATAGATGGGTG
Source organism: Podaxis mareebaensis (assembly GCA_018524725.1). Lineage (NCBI taxonomy): Eukaryota > Fungi > Basidiomycota > Agaricomycetes > Agaricales > Agaricaceae > Podaxis > Podaxis mareebaensis. Next base: position 70,352 of record JAEUWP010000178.1, read on the forward strand.
TGCCTTGTTGGTGTTATGTATGTGGCTATTTGTACATTGGGGTGATGGCGTTTATCTTGCGTTGGACCTCAAAAACGAGTCCTGATCAACCTTCCCTTTTCGCCCTCCCACACAATTCCTTTTCCGGCCAGACTCCGTAACCCCCTCTGCTCGTCGTCCTCGACGTCTTCCACTGCCTCCTAGTTCTCTCCATCTCCTCCGCCAAAATATCCTCCACAACGTACTCCCACAACCCCTTTCCCGTGAGTCATCGCCACTGTTCCCCCACCATTGCGCCCCACCACAGCACCTGCGCTCAATAAACAATCCCCTTCCGTATTCTACATACCCTCTCCTTCCTCTTCTGGCCTCTTCTTATCCAACAATGATGCCTTCTCAGCCTTCCGCCCAGTCGCCGACGTCGCCCACGATGCGTAAACGCCAGCGCACTCTCGACATGCACCCAGGCAATTCTGCGCCCGCAGACGGTCATCCTCCAACTGGTGCCGCCCCGGCCCCCGTTGGTGATGACGCGTTTATCAATGATCACGACGCGGTAGACAGCGGAGGTGATGACGACGACGATGAAGAGAAGCCCAAGTCGGACAAGAAAGCAGGAAGACGAAAGATCAAGATCGAATTTATTCAGGATAAATCGAGACGTCATATAACGTTCTCCAAAAGGAAAGCAGGTAAGGTCCCTTCGTCCCTCCTCACCATCCTCTTCCCTTCTCACATGTCTATTTCCAGGCATTATGAAAAAGGTAACCTACCTGCCTCTTTCGTGAACCTACTTGACTAACACGCCTAAAGGCATACGAACTCTCTACCCTTACTGGTACACAGGTCCTCCTCCTGGTTGTCTCAGAGACGGGTCTCGTATATACTTTCACCACTGCTAAGCTCCAGCCTCTCGTGACACAACCAGAGGGCAAGAACCTCATCCAGGCTTGTCTCAATGCCCCGCATGGTTCCCTTCCATCATCAATGCCTGTTGGCACTCCTCTTAACCGCGCTTCTGGTCCCATGACCATGGGTGCCCCACCCCCAGGCCCCAATAATTTGCCTGGTGGCCTCTCGATTAGTGGCGCGCCGACTGGTAATCCAGTTAAGGAAGACCAGGACGGTGACGATGACGATGAGGCTACCCATGGCGGCCGCGCTAATGCGGGCGACAAGCGCCGTCGGCGTGTCTCATCCGCCACGAATCCCCGTGGTGCCACATCACCTCATACCCCAAATGCTACTGTACCACCCCCACTTTCCATCCCCCCTCCTGGTCCCGGTCAACCTACATCCGCGCAACCACATACGGCTCATGCCCAGCAACCTCCTCCGCAGATCTCCCTCGGTTCCCCAACCTCTCCCCAACAACAGCACACACAAGTAACAGCTTCATCTCCTCAGACATACTCCGCTGGTGGCTCGTACCACCACCCTGGTCAACAGACCCACCATCAGCCTGCGCAACAGCAGCATGACATGTATGGTGGGCATGCTATGCCTCCCGGCGGTTATTCGTATCCTGGGATGGGTGCTCCCCCACAAGGAGGGCCTGGTCAACCGCTTGGAGGTCTTGCTGCCGCTGCTGCTCAACATGGACACTGGGCACCACCACCTCAACAACAAGTCCAGCAGGGTGGACATTATGGTAGGAGATAAAGGATTGATGTCTTGAACGATGATCCCCTATGCCCTCCCTTTTCCTTCCTATGCTCTTTTGACCGCCTTCGATCTCGCGTTTCTTCCTTCCCGTGTTTTCTCTTCCCTCGTTTCTTTTTTGCACGTCGTTGGTTATTTGTCTCGATCAAGTATGTGTAGTATGTAAATGAATTCAAGGGTGTAATGACACCTTGCCCTCCGCCTACCTTACCTGCGTTTTTTTTTCCCTTTTCTCCCATCTCCGAGTTCGTCTTCCCTCTGCTTCGAATTACGAATATTCTACCGATCACCTTTGATCCTGGGACGATATTTTCTGACTGGGCTTGTTCACTGCCTTTCACCTAGTGACGTCCTTGAAACGAAACACGATGACGTCCCGGCTATTCCACTTTACTTTATGCTTCTCTCTGTCATTTTTCCCAATTGGTATGTTGTAACACAGAATCTCGAATCTGAATTCTGCCATATTCTCCAGCTCCTTATAATGACGGCTACTTATATGCGTCTGACACTGATTAATTAATGTGAGTAACACTTGCCCGAAGTGATTCAAATTCTGTTGCCGACCGACGCGACTTCCCTTTCTTCTCCTTCCCTTGCCTTCTCTTCTGAGATAAGGAACGGAACGGAAGATCATGGCGTCGGTTCCATACTCGTCGTAAACCTTCTGTTTTGAGTTTAGGAACCTGAACTCGATTTAGTAGTGGTGTACTTTTCGAGTCAAGGGGGGGAAGGTTGATCCTGTTATGGTGAATAGGTGATATATGGACATACATGTCATCAATATGTCATACCATCAATCACCATTTGAAGACTAGAATTCGATGGTTGTCTGCAGAAGGAAAGAGTGTGGGGGAGGAATTTGACTATGAGATGTCATTGATCATTTATGCTTGTATCAGTGGTGCGCACTGGAAACGGAAGCAAGCAATCTCCTTGACACTCCATGCCTCACGGAGTGGGAACGCGTAGGGTAGGTTCTACCTTTCAAATATATATAGAACAGAATTCGATGAAACCGACTTGGGCAAGTTTTCTTCCCAAGTTGGTCGATTTTTCAATTCCAATCCCATTCTGGTTGTGCTCCCGTTTCGAGTCTGTGAGTGATGTCAATATAAGGTCGGCCCACCCAAGAATGGCTATTTCCCTTTTTTGCATTGGGACTATTTCAGAGAATTCTCGGTTGGGCAAATTTAACACGAACATCGGTGGTCCGTCATAACATGGGAGGCTACCGATGGTCGCTTTCGCACACCCGTCAATTCAGTCACCACCACATCATACCATCACGGCATGCATTGCACGTTTATCTAGGCGGTAGTTATTCATAGCTTCAGCGATACTTTTGCATGACACTGGAGAAATCATTTCGATGATACCCGGTCCGCTGAAAACCCCACACCGACAGATCAGCTATTTCAGGAGTGAGGGAAATTCCGTCAACGATCCGACTTTGACCCACTCTATGGGGTACGGGTTTGGCGGCAGGCACCAGTGCATTCCGACATCCAGGCGTGTAGAACTCAAAGCTTTTGTGACACCTATACCGATGTAACCGTGGTTTTTTTATGTCGCGCAGGTATGTGATGCGTTGACGGGTCAACGAACAACGAACTCGGCGAGACCCCTAAAACCTAACAAACCCTTAACGATGATTGTGGATCCTCTTCTCTGCCCTTTCCTGCTTCAGTTTTGGGTGCACAGCAAGGAAGGAGTGGACCAGGGTTTCACGGTATAACAAACCCGGCAAACCCAGCAAACCCATTACGTTCCAAAGAATCAAACATCTGGACGCTATGACGACCGCGCAGTGTGGTGGTTGCGATTAAATGCACGACCCATGTGGTGTCTTCCGAAACGGCGACTTCGGAACAGAACCTATCAAAACCGCAGAAACTTCGAAGACTGTTATGCAGTGGTATGAGGTGCTATGGTGCCTTATGGTGCCGCGGGCAGTTGTCGCCCTCGCGCGTTCGAGGCCCAGTGTTGGCAGCTTGGCAGCATATATGGGTATATGCGCTTGATCCTGGCCTCTGGCTCTAAATCAGAGGATTCATGATGCGAGGTGAGAACGCAGTAGGTGATACGGTCAACCCCCTATGACTCTTAACACTATTGGTAGGCGACCTTATCCGCTGGTAGTGCGACGTAATGTTGCACACCTCTGGCGTTCTTGTGCTCGTCACTACGGGTATGGTGAATATGTGAGAAAATCTTTCCCGAAGAGCATTGGCTGCGGTACCCACAACTCTTGACGCTCAAGCAAGGTCTATCTAGATTAAATTGAACGCAAGTGATTTATAGTTCAGCGCTGACTGTTTGGCGTTTAGGGAGATGAAATAAGGAAGCATTCCATATCGATCGACGCTTACGCCAGGTCTGGATCCAACGAACTTTGCTGCGCGGAATCAATAACCATTCATATCCCGAGCCGCTTTCTGCTGAACACTTCTACAGTTATTCATACCCAACAATAGCTCGTTTATGATTATCACTGCGCAAGATCCGCCCTCGAGGGACCCTCAGACCCAATGATCGTTTATGATCGCGCGTATCGCATAGAATAATGGTCGAAGCGATGGAACAAAGCAGTCCTCCCTTTTCCTTGTCTTCCTTTGTGGATGCCAGAGACACGGTCTCAACACCCTCAACTTCCAGTGGCTCTTAGAGGGTCTTGGGCCATGACAATGTGCCCTCGGAAACCCTGCCGTTCCTTTGACTTTCTCCCTCGCGGTGCTCCGGCTTCAATGCTGAGTGTTCCTCAGGGACTCACTAAACCCAAGAATAGCTCCGGAGCTTCCACTTCCATTGCAAGGTGCTAAGGGCTTCTAGGATCTTATCAATCCAATTGGAATCCACAGGTGATAGACTACGATATCCACATGACGCTGACTGCGCATTCTGAAACGCCTAGAGGACCTCGTGGATACCTATAGATTCCAGTCATATGCTTCTCTTCCCTGCTCTAGATCTGTGGGTAGTGGCGTCGATGATCACTGTAGGGGGCGTCCCTCCCGCACTAGAACTCTGAACCTGTCACTATCTGGAAGGTTCGGAGCCATTAAGCAACTTCGGCCCCCACTGACTATGATTCCCAGTGTTGGTTTCACCATCCCACTCCGTACCCACTGATCGACCCTTGCCCAGGTTGTATCGATGCCAAGAATAGAACGGCCGCTCCGATACACCCCCTGTGCGAGGAACACTTTACAGGATGCGCCTTGGCTTCAACTTAAGCCTCATATATCATACTCACTTCCGCTTCACCTTCCCCTGAGGGCCTATATGAAATAAATAGCTTAGCGAGCGAATATGGCATCCTACCTACTGTTTTCTGCTAACTCGGATACGAGGAGTGATCAAGCCCGAAACCGCGTCAAGAAAAAACCTTTACACCCCAGTCCCTGCTTCGCACCATTCAGGACGTCAACGGACACCACGCGAGTGGGACTCCGCAAAGGCATTAGTGTGAGCCGGAGCAAGTGTTTATTGAAAGACATGGTACTCGAGAACAATCACCGGCTTCTCGACCTCTGAAGCGATTTCGCTGGTATCTTTGGGGTGCCGAGTGAGACCAGCTTCCTCGGACGTTGGAAACTACCGTGGGGACGGAGTACAATGCCCGAGACACGTGTTGTGGGTCGACTGCTGGTGCGATATGTGATTTCTCAGGATACTGGAGCGGTCTGGGACGGTGACGACTGAGCTTGCGATCTATGGAGTATTACGAGCGTTCTTCCGTGCAAAAAAATTGCGCGCCATCATTTCCATGTCCCCCCGCAAGCGGCCGATCGATTTTGAATCGCTTCCAAGTCATTTCATTGTTCTTAGCGCAAGTTTTACGTGAAAATTAGTAGCCGGAAATCAGTTGTTACAGGGCACTACTGTTCCGAGATGAACATCCTTGAAAGGGCGAGAGGGAGCATTAAACTGCCGGTCATGAACGCGGGAATAATGGAAATGAGGGTGTAGTTTTATTATGTTCGTCGACGCATCTGCAGAGTTCGACGGAGTGGAGTATGTAGCCAAAAAGACATTGGCACAAACGACGTTCCCCTGGGTTCTCGTCTTCTGAACAATTAGCAGCGCTGAGCTCAGCGAGAAATTTGATGGAGGATTGGGCATGACATGTTGACAATCAAGCTTGTTCGAAATTTGGGTTCTATGAAAAATTTCTTAGACGAGATTTCACTAAGTTGTAATCCGACGCGGTGGGGCACTGGAAGACTTCCACCCACGACGTTGGTGCGATGAAGGCGATAGAAGGGCCAAATTTTACCGCATGGCAAATTCGCGTTGACATCATCGGTCCTTGCAAGAGTCTGTGTTTCAGATGATGCGCCCCCCTTAACTCGAACCGCACAAGCGCCTCCCAGCGCATTCTCCGTTGCCCAAATCCAACGAGTCTCCCACACTTGGAGCCACTGGGCAGATACCACGGCTCTGGACAATTGGACACCTGGCTGACCGCCCATCACATACGCCATCAAGAAGCTGGCCTCATGGCTGATAAGGAAATCAAAATACCCGATTTTTCCGTACCGCCCGTCCCGGCTAATCGGGTAAGACGAGGGTGGGAGAGAAGACGAGAGAAGCCACCCTAAATCAGCACTCGAGGTCATCAGACTCAGGGTCCGTGTGATCTTGGGCGCCCTCTTCCCCATCCTGATTGGCTCGACCCTCTCGAGGCAATCCGGGATTCCCGATAAAGCTAATAGACGTGATGTAAGATTGTGCGATTACCAGATTAATCCAACACCCTTGGCCCATTTCGGGGTTCTGGCCCATGGTGGCGTTGAAGAGGCTGTGTTGAGATCGAGGGATGCAAAAGAACAATGGACGATGACGCTTTTGTCATGGAGATGGGGTTTTCACGGCACCGAACCCCACAACGTATCCTACTTTGGATTTATTAGGATTCCATTGTCGATCCGCCCCCCCTTCCCGCGCCTATTTTCTTGCACCTTGACACCTGACGATATGTTTTGCCCTCCGGACTTACGTCGGAGAAATTACTGAAGGGGCCGGTGGGACGCAGAACGCGCTCTCGACAATCAGTCATGGACCATTTATGGACACAGCATTTGGTCAAATCCAGTCTTATTAAGTAGCTCTACCCAGCAATCATTGTCAGTGTTTGATATGTACCAGGAGTCAGATTTGAGGAATAAGCTATCACGAAGCCCTCATCAGGTGATTCTCCATCATACATATCTATCAGTGTTCGTCATACACATGCTGTTCTCATGCGTCAACAACAAAGGCTGTTGTGAAGTTCCATAAATGTCGCGAGATTATGACATGTGGACCAAACTGCATTCGCACAGGTGGAATTCACATGCTTGCGATCTCAAAAACCACACACTTCCAGTGAATCTGCTCCGGCAAACGCGGTATGTGATAAAGACGACTTGTCAAGAACGTGTCAACGTGTTGCAAATATTATGTTTACGAGATACACAAATACAGATAAAGGTGGTATCAACTAATCCATGCCAACAGATTGATACACAAGCCAGCAGTGCTTAGCAGGCAAAATGGACATGCAGAATAATTAACGTGAGAGGTCAACAACCTTAAAAAAGCAGAGCAAGAAGGATGGGAGTCAATGTTCTATGCGTCTGTAGCTGAATCAAAGGCTGAAGAGGTGTTTAACTCGAAAATGATTGGGAAATATTCGATATATCGACACCGTTGTAAGTCTTGGCCGCCTGATTGGGTGAATTAGGGTCATATGATTTCCATGCGACGTATACTCTGATCGCCCGGCTCAGCCTCTTGTGAGGTGGCAGGCTTGATGGGCTGAACGGAATCGGTGTAGGCGGCGAAAGGTCCTCCTTCGAAGACGACCGTTTTCCATTCAGGTCGCTCGTGCTGCTAGTTGTGCCATTCTGAGTTCCGGGCGTAGGTGTGGAGAGCAAGTCACCGTTGGAATGCTTGGGTTGAGGCTCATGCAAAGTCGGACGCGAGGTGTTTGTGCCATGGCCGTCTCCGTTCTTTCGGTGATGGTGTGCAAGATATCGGGCTCTCTTCTCTTGCTTTGCTACCCACTTGTCCCACTTCTTGCAAGCCTCATCGAAGGTTTTCCGCCGGAGGTCCCGAGGTGATGCGAAGACATGCCAATTCACATGTTCCTGTAGTGCATAATCCACGGAGGCCTGATCTTGCATATCCCTGCATAAACGAATAAGTATAATCAGCATCGATGCACCACATAAATCAGAACCTACAGCTCGAAATTTGACAGCAGCATCTCGAAGTCATCTCTGGTCATGTCTGCAATCCCGTTCATAATCGAGTCTGTCGAGTCCATACTTGTCGTCGAGTTCAGACTTGTGTCACTCTTCATTGGTCTGATCAGACCCCCAGGACCGAGTGCATGTGAGCCGTTCCCGTTCGCGCTCCTCCTCTTTGCAAGTTCTTCCTGGTACTGCTCAACCCATTCCCACATAGGCTCCGAACATCCTAGGATATCCATTGCACGCAAGTATAGGTGCATATTCAACGTCTTCAGGTCGATATTGAGCGTTGTATTTGGCAACTTTGACATCCGCATTGGGCCGGAGGTTTTTTTGTCAGAGTTCCGTCTCTGTGTATGGGACACGGGAGAGAGGGCATATCCACGCGAGCCGTCGAGAGTAACATAGGGTGATTGACGACGGATAAGGTCCGGGAACGACAGGACTCGAAGGTCAGCTTGTTCCTCTTCGGTCGGCTTTCCAAGTGTACAACGATAACGCGAACGAGATGATTCTGTCACCCCAGGCAGATTCTTGGGTATCTTTGCCTTAGGCGGTTTAGATCGAATAGCATCGCGTGCCTCCTCATCATTCGAAGAGAACTCATCCGAGCTCTCGGACTCGGTCTCGGAATCCGTAACATATCGCGATTCAGAATGCAATAAAGCCGTTGGGGGGAAGGTGTATAACAGAGGTGGATGAGTCCGAATATCTGAAAGCAATCCTGATTAGACTATGGCACAGCCTCCCCTGGCGTTAACAACTCACCAACAAAGTGGTATTCCAGATAGTTCTGAATGATTGATAATGGTGAAATATTGATAAATCTTGACGAAAGCATTTCCGAATAAATAACTTCGAGAATCGCATGGTCCCTCGGGTTCCTAGGTGCCTTGTACGTTCGCAACAGATACGGTTCTTGCTTGGTCGCGCGCTTGTTTGGCACGGATGTACTTTCGACCGAGGCCTGACTTTGGACTCCGTGGGAAGAAGTCCGACTGCGTAATCCATGCGGGTGTGTGTCGTTGGCAGGAACGACCATGCCTGATGACCTCCGTCTCGGGGGTGCAAATTCCTCTCCCGGAGAAGGAATGTGATGTCCCAAGGAGTTCAACAATGAAACTGCAGAGCTTGCAAACGTACTGTTGCCTTGAGGGCTTGATGGTGTCTTGACAGACAGAGTAGGTCTGGCGGTTGAGCGGGAATGTGGGGGGACGAAAGATATGGGTTCAGGTTTATTAGGGCGTTTATCTGGACCGGACGATGCTCCAGAAACAGTCTGAGGTACAGGAAGTTGTGCAATCCGATCGTGACTGCGATCATGCTCGGTGAAAGTGACATGCTTTGCGTATTCGGATGCGGGAGCCGACAGTTCGGATGGCGAGGGGGTAGGGAAGAATGAAGTCTGACCGGTGGTGGGGGTTGCAAGAGATCTGTTCGTGTCACCACTGTGTGTGCTTACAGGAGTGTTGCTGTCGACAGTCGCGCTGTGGGAGATTGGTTGGCCATTCGGTAAACTGTTAGTAGCTGGGCCTCGGCTGGATGGTAGGGATAATTCCGTTTCCAATGCCATCACCATATCCGGGGGCATTTCGTTGCTATCATTGGGTTTGCCAGGGAAAAACAAGTCTTCCTCAATCAGCTGAGCGACCGAGGATCCCGATGTCAGCAAAACAAAGGGATCAAAAGTAAAATGGGAACAGATCTTACCTCGAAGGCACCTCCCGATTTGAGTACGCGTTTACATTCCTCAAATAGCGCGTCCCACTGTACATAAGTCAATCAGCGATTGGGTCTGTAGATGACAGATGGCCGCTGTTTACACACCTTATTTTCTGGAACGCCGAGCCCCACCCTTTTGATATGTCTAGGGATGTCGCATTAAATGCGCTGCCTCAATCGCCACGTCGGATGATTATACGTACATGTAATCGAATTGCTCATCTTCAAAAGGCAGACCGTTGAGGCTTAAAATATCGTTGGATTAGACTACATAATAGATAATAAACTACTGAAACTCACAAGTTATCATGTACCCAATGTATCCTCTCCTTTAAGTCTCGATCTCCAAGCGTGTTAAAGTCAGGTTGTGTGGGAACTAGATCTATACCTATAACATTGTCACATTAACACAATACAACACAGATGATGCGCGATCACATACCCCAGAAATGGCATTCCTATAAATCTTCATGAATGATAGTTCCTCTCAGGGTGACGGACTGCTCACCTTCCAGACCCCCGCAACATGAGCTATCCATGCACCGGTGCCTATCACACTTCTCAATACTCCATATGAATAAATCGCAGCATGCTCGGGCTCACCACATCCAATGTCTAACCTAAAAGGAAGTCAGAACCATGGTAACTAGGTCAGGTGGGTCGAATGATAACTCACACTGCTTTTGGAGGCGTTTCAAAAACATGCCATGTCCAGCTATTACATATCTGATGGCAGAGGATTATCTCCCATACATCGCTGGTGGAAATAAAGTAAGAATCGGAGTAAAGCCAGAAATAGAGTGATATCCGTATATGCCAAGGAAAGGTGTCCGGACATAAGTGGTAACAAACACATCATATGGTCAGGTACCTACGCCTTTGGGCGATGGCACTGATGGCGACAACGGCACGAGTTGGTAAAGGTGAAATACACTCACAGATCCTGTGCTCTAGGGTCGTAACACCGCGGGTATGGTGCAGCCTTCTCGTCGTAGGCGTGGTGGATCTTTCCGGGAGTAACCCCACCGCCTTGTTGGTGATAGCCTTTGCCCTTGAGGATGAACTCTTTGTCGTGTGCGTCTTTGAAGTATCGCAGCTGGCGTAAAATTGTCCGGTCGACCGTCGAAAAGTTGAAGTGTTGTTTCGCCGGTGGTTCAGACTTGGTGGGTTTCATCAACACAGGAGCAAGAGGAGCGACTGGCGCAGGTAGTGCGCCGGTGGAAGAAGCAGACACCTTGACCACAAACCGTGGTGTTGAAGGAGACTCGGGGATTCCAGAATGAACATAGCGAGGTATTTCGTCGCTAATGTCACTGGGTTGATCACGCGGTCGTGGGGGGATGTGTTGCACAGGTGAATGTTGTTGGTGCTTTGACGGTGGATGTGAACCGCTCGGGTGCCGGCTTTTGGACGATTTGCCTCCATGTCTACGCCCACGAACAAATGGGAGGTCAGATAGCGTCTTGCCACTACTAGAAGAGAATGGGTTGCCCTACAGATGAAAGAAATGCATGTTATCGTCAGTAATGTTCCAAAGGATGTCGGAGGTGGTTACGAGGTAAATGGAAAAAGTGCAACTCCCTTCTAAGGAAGGAGAAACCAAATTTGCAAAACCGACTTAGCAATGGCAAACAATGACCAAATGCCGCGAACCACGCCGAGGGATGGATCAAATTCGTGAAGCGCCTAATCTTCTAGGGCTCGTCATATCAGATTAACTTCCACTCACCGAACGGGAACCCTTTTTCTTAACAGTGCCACCTCCATTAACCTGGGGACCTTCCGACATCTCTTTCATTACGGTCTCAGTCGGCGGTGGCGTGGACGGTGCCGGATGCAGCTCCCAAGGAGTGACTTCCTCAACTTGCGCCAGCGTCAAAGATGACCGCAATTGAGTTGACATCGATTCCTTCATCTCGTCGCCATCATCTAGCGTCGGACTGGATCCTGGGGCCGGTTCGAGTTCCCAGGGCGTGACATCTTCCGTGGGCCCAGTTTTTTGAACCTTGTGTTCTTGGGAAGATGCACCCGAAACGTGCGAATGTTGTATTGAAGGAGGCCCGGTGGATGATCGGGCGTGACTATGTTGTGGCCTCGCCGAATCATAGGAGACAAATGTCGATGTTTCATCTACAGAGGCGAGTTGGGATGGAGTCCGCGGCGTAGATTTCACTATATTCTGCTGGGGGGGCGGAACAAGCTCCCAAGGAGTGACATCCTCCACAAACCCCGTAGTTGTCATTGGCGGTAAACTGGTGGAAGGGACCGTCTGCTCCGGAATTGTCTGGTTTGGAAGATGGTATTTGGTATTTTTTTCGGGTATAGGAGGATATAGCTCCCATGGCGTAACATCTTCTACCAGTCCTGTTGCAGTCGAGGAAGAGCGTGACCGTAGAGAAGGCTGATGTGCGGACTTGACTGATGGTGGCCGTGATTTGATGGACGACGGCTTGGATTTTTGAGTGGGCGTCGGCGCTCTTGCAAATTCGCCATCAGTCGGACTTGCAAGCGTCCGTTCGAAGGCGTTGGATTGGAACTCCCAAGGAGTCACCTCCTCCCGCGAACTCGCAGTCGAAGGTCGGCTCGAAGGTCTCCGCGGCACGGGAGGTGGGCTATCGGGCATAGCTGATGGAGAACAGGGACTCTGACTAAGTCGAGGTGTGAAAGCGGGTGATGGTAAGGAAGGAGGTATCGGGGTGAGCGTATTTTGTAGGCTAAATGCCGAGGGTCGTTTTTTCAAAGGCATAACACTCGCGCTAGACGTCCTACGTGTGGAGGTAAAGGCTTCTTTAGAAGAAGCCTGGGGAGGGGTCGAGTTGGTCCTTTGAAAGGTGGGACGAGGGGGCTCGGCGTCGGGAGAACCATTGGGAAAAGGGTGGGAGGCCATTGGCAGAAGATAGATCTAGAAGCAATAATAGGAGGCTAGATGGCGTGAGTGGTGGAGTTAGATTAAATAATCGAAAAGCAAAGGAGGAGCACAAGGAGTTGGTGAGCGACGGCCGAGTTGCGCCTCGGCGGGTGTGGTGTGGGCTAGAAAGACATCCAAGTGTGGGATGGATGTTGAGCCATCATTCTCGTCTCTCTCGGGTATCCCTCGGCTCCACCATATTCTCACTCTCTTCGTCTCTCTCCCACGGCCTATGAGAGGGTCTCTTTCGACGATCACCAGAATTTGGATTTGGCTTTGTTCATTGAGCTCCTCTGCGAAATGTAAATTGTTGCATAAACTTCATTATACCTGCAACGCATAGATGATGATCATCCAATGGGGGGATACATGTCACGATAAAAATCAGCCTTCAATTAAAATCACCTTCTGCCTCCAAACCATACACCAGTCCTAATGCGACGCGCGCTGCCGCTTTCCGCCGCTCGTCTTCATTTTCCATCCCGGAAATCTCCTCTTTCATTTGTTGAAGTGCTCCGAGCACTCGGGATAGATCGAATGGTGCTAGGTCATATTCATCATCCCCTTCGAACTCGGCTTTGCCATTGCTGGACTTTGGTTCGGCGCTCTGAGTTATTTGGGAACTTTCTGTCGGCCGCAAATTGCCTTTCTTCCCGAAGATCCTGGACGATGTTTCTAAGATTTCTTCTTGTGTAGGCAGATCCTCGTCCTCTTCATCGGAGATCACGTTCATCGTCTCTTTGCTCCCCTCGCTCTCCCCAAAGTCAGAAACGGAACCCAAAGAGTTGTATGACCTCAATCCATCCAATGGTTTGAGGCCATCCTGATCCTCAGCTTCATCCCCTGCTGGCGTTGACCGACCAGACCCTTGCTCAAAGCCTTGCGTTTCAATCGCAGGGGCAGAGACAAAAACTGTGAAATCATCATCAAACTTTGCCGGGTTTGTCGGTGGCGACATCGATGATCCTGTCCGCCCGTCATGCTTTTCCTGCGAAGAAGCAGAGGAAATTTTGCCGAAGAACCCCTCATCAACCTCGGTCGGGGACGTAATCATTATATCCGAACGCACTGCCATCCTCCACGGATCCTCGCCATCGCTGTCGTGCACGTCAGTTTCCAACCACCTTGCAAGCTCCTCCATTTCACCCTGCATGCGCTTAGCTCTTGCGGAAAGCTGAGAGCTTGAACTCGCCACCAGGTCATCCACCAGAGATAAGCTGTGATCCTGCGACCCTCCCATCCCCCATTCAAATAGGCTAGGGTCACGTTGCGCTCGTGCCTTCCCATATTTTGTGCCTTTCTCTCGTGCTTTCATCGACGGCCACATGACCGTACTCAAGGCATCGAGAACACGAGGAAGGTTTGGAATGCCTATAATCAGGTGGTTCGGTGGATTGGCATTGGATGTTCAACGGGAGAAACATCAGTAACTCACTATCAGATCCATCCTCTTCCTTATATTGTCTTTCCCCCCGTTGATCAGCCACATCCCGCGTCGCGTCGATGTACTCGAACCCGAAACCCGACACAAACCCATCAATCGCCGCGTTATCCTCTCGGCTTTCTTCAGCATCCATAGGTTCGGCTGGTACTTCGTCGGGTAATGATTTCACTCTCACAGCTAATGACACTTCTGGTTCCTGTCCGTTCAGATCATGGGAAAGCCGTTCGATATGATGTTTGTATGCCTGAAAATGGTGCATATATGAGCTCAGTGAAAGGCGTATATCATGACAACAAAGATTGAATGAATGACTTACTTCATTACTTCCCCAGACGAAGATCACTGCAGGTACATTCTGTAGCAGATATGGTGCCAAGCCACGCATCGGATGTACGGCGAAATGCACATCTGCAGAATAATACTTGTTCTCGATTGTCCAGGGTATCTTGGCTAGATCTGGGGAAAGTACGTTCTTGCTCCCCTCGCCAACATTACGAGCTTCCTCCGCGGTCGAAGCGGCTGCTTGGCCCAACTTCTGAAGGCCTGTATGTACGAACGAATTCCACAGAGCGCAGAAAAGGACCGCCCACGACAGCAAGGAGCATTGAAAGTGAACCTTGAGGCACACATCATTTGTCGGGAGATAACATACGACTGATGAGTGCTAATGCTTGTGAAGATGAGGGCGAAACTACAAGAATGCGGCACGAGATATTCGAGGTTGCAAGGTCAGTGGCGTCGATGCCTATGGGCATCTGTGGTGTGGACATGATCGAGGTTGTTCAGATAGGATGAAGCAGGTGAAGGTTTGGGAGGTATTGGATTCTTTGTTCACGGTGGTCACACCCTGAGATATATATACCACTGATCCCCACATACTAAGTCATACTACCTCTTTGGGCTCCTCTCTCAGCGGTCAGGAACCGCATAATTTCAACCGTCGATGTGGATACCTAACCCAACACTATGTCCGACAAGTATTTTAGCCTTTCGGTGAACCAGTGGGTGACATTAAACTCGAAATCACCAACCATCGCAAGCCCTAGCATACGCTGCGGCTTATACTTCTCAATCAACTCGAAGAAGACATCTCCTGCAGCGATAGCCTGCAGATTCGGGCTTCTTGCCTCAGAACCCGCGCTGGGCGCTTGAACACGTTGCCAGGCACGTTCAAAAAGCTAACAATCCAATTCCACTAGTACCCCGGCCTACATTGTACTCTTGCAAACAGAATTAGAGCCATCCAAAACTCTGCGAATGGTTTGGCCTAACCGTTGCTACGATATTTCAGAGTTACAATGCGACAACCCAATCTCCAAGATAAAAACCTCGTGGATGGCACAGTTTTGAGGAGGTTCTGCGGGGTTCTTACACCGCTCGTTGGTGCACCCATACAGAGCCCTTTCCCGGAAGGTCAACTGTTTGAACCTGCAAGTATACCACACGTATGATACGCTCGAAACCTACATCAAAATCCTTCTCTTTGCGTCTAAGCAAATCTCACCATACAGAACTACGCCTGCCCTCTGTCCAAACGCCGTCCATAGACTCAAGTGGCTTTTCGATAGTTCGGAACCGTGGTCAGAACTCAATGAGCCCAACCTTGGAGAAGTTCTCATTCTTCTCATTGTTATCAGTGTTCCCTTGTCATTACTGCCGCGGCAACAAAACCAATCAATGGCATTTAAACTGACACATTTGTAGGTCACTTCGTTCAAATAACGGACCTCCCGGTTCCAGATACACAGTGGCTCGTCTGAAACAAGGTTTGGAATTGAGGAACTTGTTGCTTTAGTTGAAGAAGTGAAAGTGATTTTTCAGGTCAAGGGCTTTAGCCCTTCTAGATAATCACAGCCGCTGGTACCAAGTTAATCTATGGCAAGGAGCTGGGAGCAAACGAACACTATATAACCAGAAACCATCTGGGGCAGGTTAATTAGGCCACTGCTTAGATAGACCATGGCAGCGGACTACGAGGGTTATGTGCCAAACAGTAACTATATGTTACAGACTCAGAACAGTTCTTAATGTAGTCGCCCGTATGCCAATATATGCTTACATTCCACTTTCCCGAGGGTTATTCTCACCTTCATTTAACAATCAATATTCGAGTAATCCATAGTCATTGGAAAGCACGGACGGATGGATTTTCGACAGACAAAATCCACGTTAGACAAGACAGAGGGCAAGAAGCTCTACCTGCAACTGAGTGGTGACGCCCATTTTTGGACTTCTACATGTCCCCTGGTTTGGTTTCAAAAGGTGTCTAGTGTCTATTAGCTGATAAGTACACCAGTCGTGTGGCAGTGGCTTAGGGGGCAGAGTGCAGGGAGTAGTGCGAGGGATAGGAGAGCAACGTTATCGGACTTTAGACAGAATTATTGGACTGTAATTAGTTTCACATTTATTATCTGGCGCTCCTATTAGTTAGGCGAGTGCGTAATCCCCTGTGGACAGGGCAGTGGTATGAGGCTTAATTATCTTGTAGATGTGTACTTATAGTTACCATACTTTCCCTTTCTATTGTTATCTACTCTTTATCCCGGACGACTTTCCCGTTCGAACTCGACAGTCCTCCCACAATCATGAGGTTCCGGGTTACTCGACCCCACGTATATACGTAAGTGACTAGTACAAGGTGCAATGGTTGGAAACCCAGCTCCGAGCTCTGTTCGTACTCAAGAGCTTTAACCATTGATATGATGAGTGAATTTCCCCTCCCCGACGATATTCTTGTGGAGATACTTGCATATCTTTCCCCTTCGGACATCGTCTGCGCGCGACAGGTACAGATGTTTGTTTTGAAACCTCGAAAAGGCATCCTCTGACTTTGTGCGCAACGACAGGCATGTCGATGCTTGTATTATGTTTCAAAGCAACGAGTCCTCTGGCTAATTACCCTGGCATGAGCCCAATATGCCTTCCCCACTGAAATTGACCCCGTTTCGCTAACCGCTCTTGACCTTGAAAATGTCGAGGGGAGAACAGTTGCTACTACACAAGCATAGCGTCAGTGGAGAGTAAACCAGTTACTCACAATCCGAGTACGATCGAACAGGAAATTGATCGTAAATATGAGGAAATGGAGAGTCTTGAGGTGTACCAGAAAAAAGTATACCGAGTTGATGATAGTGAGGAATGTTGAGCTTCTAGTAGCTGAGAAGTCGAGTAGACGAGGAATGTAGAACTCCAGTGAAGAAAGTATGCTACTACATGAAGGTTTAAATACTGTAGAGCTATGACACTGGGTCAAGGGTGAGATACATGCATGAGTAAGTAAACATAAGGCATATGCACGTATAACATGAAGAATGTGCATGTAAAAGATAAAATAAGAAAGAACATGACTCTACTGTATGTTACAGGAGTCATCCGCAGTCAAAGAACGTTTCTACAAGTCATAATCCATGAGGATATGAGTAATACTAACACAGGCCGTACGTCTACGTATGTGTATAAAAGTATTAATAGAAACAGATCAATCTAAACATAGCACGAAGCTATGGAGGGTTCCAAAAATATACAAGCTCTGTCAATGCAGAGCGTATGCATTGAGGATTCAGCATGTATTGCTGATGGCAAGTATACGCGTAAGCGTAATGCTGATTAATTCCTCAACACTCCTCCTCACTCGAAATTGTCAGAGTGTGAAGTACTAGAAGAATTCGACGCCTAATGAAGGTAGGAAGAAGTTAAACTTCTGCGTGTCGAGATTCTTAGTCAGTAAATCTGCAGGATTTTCAGTTCCTTTAATATTGTATAAGAGGAATTTCTCGTCCTCGAGTAAATTGCAGATATAGTGGTACTTAATGTCCACATGTTTTGAACGTTTTTCGGTTACCGGATTTTTTGCCCAAAATACTGAGCCTCGGTTATCACCGAATAAGTGTGGTTTCTTAATCCTTTCCAGATTAATGCCGATTTCAGTGAGCAGGTTAACTGTCCACTCAATCTGACAACTAGCATCTGACAAAGCCATATATTCGGCTTCTGTTGATGATAAGGCAATGGTCTTCTGGCGCCAAGATAGCCATGAAATGGCTGCTCCGGCTATTCTAATGAAGAAGCCAGTGACCGATTTTCTGGTTTCTGGATCTTGTGCCCAATCAGAATCAGAGAACACATTGATTCCTTCATTTGTTTGCCCATCATAGACAATGGCATATTTAGATGTGCCGTGAAGGTATCGCAAAGTATGTAAGCCGGCTTTATAGTGTTCCCATGACGGATTCATCATTTGTTGGGATAACTTGACGACTGCAAAAGCAATATCGGGATGTGATCCAATCATCAAGTACATCAAAGATCCAACCAATTGTTGGTACTTCTGCCTAAAATTAGCAGATGCCTCATCTTTTGCCGTAGTGAAGACGAAGTCTCTCGGCAATGGAGTTGATTTGGCTTTTTCAACCACATTAAATCGTTCTAAAACCTTATCGAGGTAAGGCTGTTGATCAATCATGATCAATAGATTATCACGGTTTCGTGTGATATGCATTCCTAGGAATTCAGTCAGTTTGCCTAAGAAGCGACATTCCCATTTTTCCATAAATGCTTTTATCTTCTGATGAAGAACTTTCAATCCATGCGGTCCTAAGAAAGCCGCATCATCCACATAAAGTAGTGCGATGATAAGAGATTTCTCTCGTGTATCGTAGTAATAATAGACTCCGGCATCAAGTGATGCTCGTTTGAAGCCTAGTTCTTTCATCAAATTCATCACTTCAAGCCACCATTGTCGGCCAGCTTGTTTGAGACCATATAAGGCACGTTTCAAGTGCCATACTTTGGTTTCTTGTCCTTTTTGGACGAAACCTTCTGGTTGTCGCATATAGATTTCTTCCTTAAGATGTCCGTAGAGATAAGCGGTCTTCATGTCAAGACCAAACATATCCCAGTCCTCGAGGGCAGCTATCGCAAATAGTAATCGTGCGGTCTCGTACCGGACAACAGGAGAAAAGAGTTCATCGAAGTCAATACCTTCGATTTGTGAGAACCCTTGTGTGACTA
Organism: Podaxis mareebaensis; assembly: GCA_018524725.1. Lineage (NCBI taxonomy): Eukaryota > Fungi > Basidiomycota > Agaricomycetes > Agaricales > Agaricaceae > Podaxis > Podaxis mareebaensis. The sequence goes on from JAEUWP010000178.1 coordinate 89,316, forward strand.
ATCGAGATCTGAATCTGCCATCAGATTTCAGAGTGAATACCCATTGATTACCAATCGCTCTTCTTCCTTTCGGAAGTTCAACAAGTTCGTAAACTTGTCGTTTCTTTAATGCATCTATTTCCTCAAGACAAGCTTTATACCACTTATCACGGATCTCCTTGGGGAGTTTAGCTAAGTCTTTGAAGACTTTAGGGGTATATGACGCATCAATTTTGTTTGCGAAAAGAAAATCGATGAACTGTACTCCTCCTTCTTTGCATAACTTGTTCACGTGATGTACCATCATAAGTTCCATTGATGTAGAAGTTTGCAAAGAATCAAGTGTGTGTTCATCAGGTGGCATTTCATTTTCAACATTGGGTAGTGCTACTGGGCTTCGTTTGCGAATACGCTTAAGTAATGGTTCTCCTTTGGGGGGTATCCATTCGAAGCCTCGATAATTGTGTAGTACTTTCGCCGGATGTTGATCTCCATATATATTTCTGGGTTTAGAAGGAACCTGACATTCTCTTTGAGGACGTTGATTAGAAGGTGCTTGCCATTGTTGCATCCATGGCAGAGAAGCGGCTTGACGTTTCTGTGCAGGTTTCATAGGAGAAAACCTAGAAGATGTCGTAGCGGGACCTTGTGGTACCTCACTTTCAGAAGTCCTGGGTACAGGGCTTGATGATTCTTCCCTAAGGGGTGGATCATCACCACGATTCTCATGATCTTCTAATCTTGGAGACTGAGGAACAGGAGGAGATGCTGTATAAGGGCGATCATCACCTCATTCTTCAAAGTCATCCAGAAATGGAGATGAATCTCGATCATCATTCGGATCAACACCTTGCATAGGCGAATGTCTTTGTAGATCAGGATAATCTTTAGGATCAGCGTATTCTAAATCAGAATCATGATCTTTTCGTGGAAGTTCATGTTGGCTGTCCTTATTGTCATTATCGTCTATATCTGGAGTTCCATTCCAATATCTAGGATCTGGACTGGACGAAGAGGACGATGGTGGCATTGGAGCTGAAGGTCTTTCCAGTGGTGGTGACCTCGGATTATCCTGTTTAGGGTAAATTATAACCTCGCTTTGAGGTGTAGGAGTTCTTGATAAAGAACTACGACTACTATTCGATCTATGTTTCTTTTCAGAACATTTAGGAAAGAATTGTTCATTGAAAATAGCAGTTGGCGAAATGTAGAGTACATTGCCTTGCAAATGACGCATGAACAAATAATTCTTTCGGTCCGGTGAATATCCCAGGAATGTCATTAATTCCGATTTTGGGGATAGTTTATCTTTCTGGACTTCTTTGGGTAAGAACACATAAGCGCCACATCCAAAGGTTCTGAATTTAGAAACATCTGGTTTAACACCTGTCAAAACTTCTTGAGGGGTTTTCCAATCTAGGCGCAACATAGGAGTGCGATTGTAAAGATAACAAGCTGTATCAATCGCAAATTCCCACCAACCATCTGGAATACAAGCATGATGCCGCATGGCTTCAGCTTTATCCATTAAAGTACAGTTGAGGCATTCCACTCTACCATTTTGTTGGTGAGCATGTGGAGCGCTTGTCACATGGATAATCCCTTGAGAGCGTAAGAGAGCTTGTAAGCTTTCCTTGACGTATTCTCCTCCTCAATCAGTATGTAAGAACTTTACTGGACCGCCAATATGTTTATTGACTAAGGTCAAGAAATTCTTCATTACTGTGGGAGCTTTGGATTTCTTGCAAAGCAAGTGAACCCAAGCGTTTGAGGAGAAGTCATCCAAAATAGTCATTACCCATTTATATTTACGGTAACTAACTTTAGGCATTTCTAAAAGATCCGAGTGGATCCTTTCTAGAGGCCTGGACACTCTCTCGAAGTTTATATTAAAGCTTTTCTGATGCATTTTTCCCATAGCGCAACCTTTACATGGTTTCATGCTATTTTTGGGAATTTCTACATGAGGAAAGCCGATCGTATTTGTCTCAAAGTGTTTGAGGATACGATCTGACGGGTGTCCCATCCTGTTATGAAGGATGTTGTATTCTGGTACAGTACTAGTTGCAAACACATGCATATCGTCATGCGTTTTTATGATTTTACTCTTCACATAATGAAGGGTAGGTGAACAACCTATCATTGGTTGCACAACTAGTATCGGCTCGTTCAAGGAGTCGTTGACACGTGAGCAGATATCAGTGGTTTCTATTTTAGCTCCAGCCTTGGCGAGCTGATCAACTGATAACAATCGATCTCCACTACCTTGTAAGTAATGCACCAGATATAAATAGGAATGATTGAGTATCCGAGTGCCGTTATCTGTATTAACCACGGTTTCAATTAAGACGGTACTGTGTCCTGGTGATATCATTGGATCACCAGCGGTGTATACAGTTATAGGATCAGGGTAATATTGGAAGTCAATGAAGTCTTCCATATATGGCATATAATGGCCAGATGCTCCTGAATCTAATAACCAGATAGCGTTATACTCATCCATTCTTATTATTCCTTCATCAGGAAGATTGTTGATCTTAGAGGATTTCGGACTAGGAGGTTCATGCACAGAATGAATGACATTGAAGCGAGATGTGCTTGTGCACATCGCTATGTGTTCTGTACATGATCCATCGCAAAAATTAACATTGTCCAAAGCTATGAGCCACCTAAGTATCCATTCCCTTGACAGTAGGTGCTCATCTCCTCTTCCTCCTTCTGTCCTGTGTGGACGACCCTCTAAACCTCGCGACATTTGGCCTTGGCGTGGCGCTTCTTGCCGAGCTTGCCCTTCTTCTTCCCAAGAGGAAGTGTCGTGACCAGTCTGAGTATGGAGGTGATCAGCATCAGATGATGGTGATAAGATATGGATTACATACCCCATAGCCTTCTTCTTCTCGAAGTCGCTATCAGCATCACTCGTGTTGTCAGCATCATAATCTACGTCAGAAAGATGACGTGGGCCGTTGACAAGAGGCAGGCGATCTTCGACGTCACTCCCGACGAGATCAATCTCATCATTGGGATGAGACACTCCGGGAAGTCGTGGTGAAGAAGGTGGTGCAGGCAGAACATCGACCGACGAGGTCGAAGGCGCCATCGCTTCATCCCATTCGCATTCTGTTAAACCTATTGAGTAAAGGTATTCACGATCTGTAGGATCAAGTGGATAACCTTCAGGGTTCTTGTCGATCACAGCAAGCACTTCTTGCAAGGCATGAGAGCTTTGTTCTCCCTGTTGGGTAACAAGGAAATGAATAAGCCGTAATCGACCAATAGGGTTAACACATACTTTAGGATCGACTTTGCAAGTATCCTGTATGACACCAAAATGAATTAATTGGTTCATCAGATCTTGATAGAAGCGACCTATGTGTGGGATGTAGCATTCCCCTTGAACCTTGGGCTTCTTCTTGAAGTGAAGTTCACATGCCTTCTTCTGCTTCTCTTCCTCGTGTTCATGAAGAGCTTCTTCGACGACGTCATACAGCTTTTTGGCACGCTGCATGGAGGGCGCAGTCTTCTTGGGTGGATTTTTAGTCCATTTTCCCATATGGACACGTCAAGAATAGGTGCCTACCTCGACTGGATGACCGGGTGGAAGAAGACCTGAGTGTCCCGGAAGTGGCGGGAACTCTTCGTCAAAGTTCTTTGCTTTCTCGGATGCATCATCTAGCGACATGAGGAGAAGGGTTTCCTCAATTAAGTCTTGTACGCTTCGTTTGGTAGGAGCACGATGAAGCTTACGAGTGCGGTTGATGTCGTGATAGCATTGGGTGCGAATCTTCTGTTCCTCTTGAATCTGATCCAGCGACTTAGTCGCTGTATCAGTCCGTTGATGTTTCATTGCTTGAAGAGTTTCGTGTGCCTCCTGTGCGAGATTGATTATCTCAAGCTCAAGAATAGCAGTAAAACAGAGGTTACTCGCCTCTATTTTAGACTCTTCGAACTTACGTTTCTCCTGCAAGGCAGAAGAGTAAGTCGGAGCAATGGGAACAGGATTTTGAGATCGTACCCGTCGAGAAAGTGAGGGAAGCAGGGGACGATCCTGCAGAACCATAGCAGCCAGGCATTGTTGGACCAAAGCCTGAGGCAGAACGCGAGGTGCATTCACTTGCAGCCTCTGGATTCGATCTAAGAGGTCGAATGGGTGCATATTGGGACCTGTGTAAGGTCTACCAGCACCAGCAGGGGGAAGTGGAGGTGCCGCTGCTAGGTGAGCAGGTGCAGCAAAACCCGCCATGGAATCGGCTGGTTTAGCTGAGGCGTTAGGGGACTTCTTCTTCTTGGGAGCCCTCTTCTTCTTCGGCTTGACAGTCTGCCATTGACCAGGCTGACCGCTTTGTTGGCCTTGAGGCTTGGGACCATTGGAGGTTTTATCCCGGCCGACAGGCTGAGGGATAAATCAACTCCAAGGTGGACCTGGACAAGACTTGTTCCAGGTGGAAGGACCGCCTTGGTCATTGGGAAGTTTAGCTTTGTTAGCAGATTGAGCATTGGCGAGGTGAGTGGACATTTTGTTACGTCCATTCCGCTGAGCCCATTCAGCATTTAAAGCATCTGCAACCACTCGCCATGTTAAGGCTTTGATTGTGGTATTATTGGTCAACAACGATTGTCGGACCGAGTCCCAGTCATCCGGAATAGCTGAAAGAAGAACCATAGCTCTGAGAACCTCAGGGATGGCAGCAGTAGCTTCCTCAACCTGAGTGAAGAGAGTTGCCATTTTGGCAATATCAACCGCAATATCTCTTTTGCCAATGATTCTCTTCTTCAAAGCTCTGGTAAACAAGCCATAGACATTTGCTGGGCCTAATGTTCCAAATTGGGTTTGGAGATAGGTCCATAAGTCCTCTGGGTCTGATTTGCCATGAAGCAGCATGGAGTCAGGCAATGTGTTTTCGATGATCGATAGAGCTTGTGCTCTCATCTGATTTTGCCGTGCTTCCTCCGCTGTGTTATCATTGGCAGGTTCTGTCGCTGTTCCATTGGTCAAGGACCAGCCTGTTTCCGTGGAACTGGTAACACTAATTAGGGAAAGTGCACCTTGAAGACAATGAGCCCAGAACTTGTAGTTAGAGGGGCCCTCAAGTTTAGGGAGGGAAGAAGTAGCAATAGTCGAAGCCATATTCAATGTATCAAAGAAATTGGCAGATAGAAAATCGACTAAGCAATGTAAAAAGGGGTATTAGTATAACGTTGCATACAGATAACAATTGAAGGTAGAAAAAGGCTTTGTCCCAAGACGTCTTTTTCTCAATCCTAAATTAATAGGAGAGAATCCTCGGAAGGAGAGTCTCGGGACCCATAACCTGTCGAGGGGAGAACAGTTGCTACTACACAAGCATAGCGTCAGTGGAGAGTAAACCAGTTACTCACAATCCGAGTACGATTGAACAGGAAATTGATTGTAAATATGAGGAAATGGAGAGTCTTGAGGTGTACCAGAAAAAAGTATACCGAGTTGATGATAGCGAGGAATGTTGAGCTTCTAGTAGCTGAGAAGTCGAGTAGACGAGGAATGTAGAACTCCAGTGAAGAAAGTATGCTACTACATGAAGGTTTAAATACTGTAGAGCTACGACACTGGGTCAAGGGTGAGATACATGCATGAGTAAGTAAACATAAGGCATATGCGTGTATAACATGAAGAATGTGCATGTAAAAGATAAAATAAGAAAGAACATGACTCTACTGTATGTTACAGGAGTCATCCGCAGTCAAAGAACGTTTCTACAAGTCATAATCCATGAGGATATGAGTAATACTAACACAGGCCGTACGTCTACATATGTGTATAAAAGTATTAATAGAAACGGATCAATCTAAACATAGCACGAAGCTATGGAGGGTTCCAAAAATATACAAGCTCTGTCAATGCAGAGTGTACGCGTCGAGGATTCAGCATGTATTGCCGATGGCAAGTATACGCGTAAGTGTAATGCTGATTAATTCCTCAACAGAAAACTTGCTTATACGTGCAGAGGTCATGGACAGAGTCTGGTCCAACAGTTTCCCAGTATGGTCCCACAGAGAGAAACACGAAGGCGCGGTTCCTACGGAAACGCCACGGTGCTTGGGAATGGGCCCCTACGTAGTCCTGGAACAAAAGCCACTCAGGTACTCGTGGTATCATGCGGAACATATGGAGAAGCCTATCTACATTTACGACGCGACCACCAGTCTCAGATCGCGACAACAGCACGTACTGGCACTCCGAGATTTCTATGTAGAGCGTGGAAGAGATGCTTGCTTCATCGCGCATATACTCAACGACGCAGAAGGACCAGTAGATACCCAGGCTGCATATCAACTGTGAGAATGGTCGATCCTTTAATGGGACCAAACGACACTAACAATCGAAAGGCAGGTCGTCAGTGTCGAACCCCAAGTCACCGGCTCTTTGGCGGTCTTCAACCGAGTAGTGGAACAGATATCTCCTTTGGACGACGAGCATCTAGAGCCAGAAAGGCTCAGGATTTTGAATCGTCACCTATTATTTCTCCAGTACCCTCCGAAGCCCGGTTTCTCTCGGGGTGAAACAGTCCTATTGAATATCGCGACAGGAAAACAAGCCCATCTCTTACCTCCTGCAAGTAGCGAATTGTTACGACCAGCCCAAGCAGTTGACTAATTAGCCCCTTTTCAGGTTGACCAACCTGAGCCTACTTATGAAGCTGGGATCCCACACCGCTACCACGTTGATCCCTTCATCACACCTTCGCATTACATTCAGGTGGTCAACTCAAGGGAGATCAGCTTCTACGACCTTAAGTATGGCGTCATATTGGCCTAAAAATTATTTACATCCCGCGCAGACTTGTCCTTAGCCCGCGCAGAGTTTGTATATAAAGTTATTATGCTATTGATCCGAGAAATACAAGTAATTATGTCTACAAGTCTGTCCGGGCTTCGATATATCTCAAGTAGAATTCTGCGCAGGTAAACTGGAGTCTGCGTGGTCAAGTTAAACTCTGCGCGCGTGACAATTGAACTCTGTGTGCACGAAGTTGAGCTTTGCACAGCCAAGTTAAAGTCTGCGCGCATCACAATTAACTCTGCGCGGCCAAATTGTACTCTGCATGGCCAAGTTGAACTCTGCGCGCGGAATTGAAATGTGATGAAATTGTGACGCGCGCAGAGTTCAATTGTGATGCACACAGACTTTAACTTGGCCGTGCAGAGCTCAACTTCATGCACAGTGTTCAATTATCACGCGCGCAGAGTTTAACTTGACCACGCAGACTCCAGTTTACCTGCGCAGAATTCTACTTGAGATATATCGAAGCCCGGACAGACTTGTAGACATAATTACTTGTATTTCTCGGATCAATAGCATAATAACTTTATATACAAATTCTGCGCGGGCTAAGGACAAGTCTGCGCGGGATGTAAATAATTTTTAGGCCAATATGACGCCATACTTAAGGAGGTCCTTGAGACGAGCCCAACATCCGAATCCGACCGCAGGACACTAAGACCAAGCCACTCTGACAAGATCCCCTTAGGCCTCCTCCGCAACATCTGTATCATTCCTCGATCTTCGTCTTCTTTCGTGATGTTCGGGATACAAACACTTGGAAATGTCCTTTTTGCACGAGTCCTAACAATCCACCTCGGGTCTCCTACGTCGGCCGAAGGATCCAGCACAAATAACATTCGCATTCATGTTAATTCTGCTATACACGAATTATGGGGGCGCGTACAAAAGGTTACCATACCTCCAGTTTCTACTTCGTCCGGGACCGCACTAGGCGTTATTTTCTTGAAAAATTATTCACCCATGACCCGACGTTGGGAGGGACGTTGTATGTCTATCCGAATCACGCTAGGGTCATCCTCACTTGAACCCGATTTTCTAATTTCACGGATTCACGTTGTGGACGCTCTTCGCGATGGATTCATCTTTCATGGATTTGATCCCTACGCCGGAAGGATCCTTGCTGCACATATCGACTTTTCACAGTCCGAGGGTCCGGTACAGCACCTTTTAGCGTTGGATTTCCTGCCAAGCAGAAAGTAACGTCTAGTTTCTGTCCGTATTCAAATTATATACCTTAGAGGTTCCTTACATAGAGTGAAATTTAACGAGGTCTCAATCATCCAAATTATTAGCATTCTCGTAAAAGGACGTGACTGCGTACTTAGAACATCAGAATACGTAAAGGCAGGGTTAGACTATAAAAGGATGCGGTCATGAATGAAATTCGTCAAACGCTTCCATTGGAACATGTGGATAAACTAAATATTAGAACCGATGAATCCTAGACAAGTGATGGAGAGAACAAAAAACAAAGCACGCCGACAATGGAGCAAACAGGTGCAAGGCGACAGCAAAAAGAGCAATATAGACAGCACGAACGGATTGACAGATCAGCAAAGATGGAGACAAAAACCGAAAACATGGGTCGTGACAGATGGATGATAGAAACATTAAGGAAAGTCGTAAAGGAGTGTGATCGTAACGTTTGAAGAGGATAGACAAATTGTGCTGGAAAAATGACATAGACGAAAGAGTAGGAAGTAAATGCAAACCGAAACACGATGAGATGAAATAATTATGCAGTTGATAGACCCTAACAATTGAATGACTGCGGCATCAAGCCACGATCATCCTTGAGAGTCTCTTCGAGTTCTTGGTAGAAGGCACCATAGCTTTGATAGCCTTCCTCATGAAGGCGACCGTCGAGTTCCCGCTCGACTCTTCCTTGCCATCGCTAGAAACGGAGCCATACGAGATAACACCCAACTCATCCACAGATACACCCCTCCTCTGCACATCTTCAGAGCTCACAGGTGGCGGCATCGGGGTTCTCGTAGTCCCGAAGAACACCTTACTGTGCCTCCTATTCATACCGGGTCCATGATTGGAAGAGACAGGAGGCGGAGGAATGAAATCGGATTGGTAACCCTTTCCGACGCGTTTGACGCCGGAAGTAGCCATTAGGAATCGATCATAGACGCCTTCCATGCGCCGTTGACTAGGGGTATCGGGTAGCGCGTCTGGCGCGCCAAGTTGGCGCTGGGGATACGGTTCGACATGACAAGGTGACCCTGTCAAGTCGTCCGAAGAATGAAGTGGGGATTCAAGGTTTTCGCAAGAACGAATTGGTGTAGCGATGAAAATGTTTCTGTCAAACATTTCCGACAGACGTGGACTTGGCTCGGGGGGGACAGCTGTATAGTGAAAATCTTCATCAGCAAACGGAGGCGCATATATTCAAGATAGAGGGGGCTATGACTCACGTTTGTTGATCTCGGCCTCAAGCTGTGTCATTGATGCGATCCGCTGTTGTAAAGAATTCCCATGAGACCGACTCTTCTCTCTTCTCTTTGACGGCGACATCTCGGCGTTCCTGTGAGCTGCAATGGGCGAGTCCTCCGAAACAGTTGCCCTCCTTTGTCGCGATGGCGTGTGAATCTCTGGGACGACAAACTGGCTCCGGACCGGGTCTGCGCTCGCAGGTGGCGAGAGGATGCTTCCACTGGGGGTCTCGGCGGGGGTCATAGGTGAACGACTGCTGTTCGTGCCATCAGAAGTGGTCATTGAGGGCGTATTAGCAGATCCGGAAGTATCAGCCATGAGACTGTTGTTATAATCCGCAAAAATCTGAGATGCAGCGAGGACCTTGCGAGGGAGTCGAGAGGAGCGGTTGCTACGCCCGTGCGATTGGTTTCCTGATCGTGCGGAAGGCGCTACTGGGAGCGAAGGGAGCGGAGCATCTAGCCTAGCTGATGCTGCGAAGTTCTGGCGGGCGTCTTCTACGACTCCTGCATGATAGGCTCATCAGCATACTTCCTCGCAGTAAAATCATCGGGGATTTCGGAGTAGAACTCACTCTCAACATTTTGCATCCAGATCGTCAGTCGATCCATACGGGAATCAGCGGCTACCTTCTCGCTTTGGACGGCATTACGGACGACGGGAAGCGACGAATTTACTGGTAAAACGATAGAAGGACGTTGCGTCAGAACGACCAGGGCTGTGCCACACACATTGGAGTTAATATATCAGCTCACCTTCATTTTCCCAAGATTGAGCTTGGCTGCTTCCCCGAGTTCGGGGGGAGTCGATTCCGGTCTTGATGTCCTTGACGTCGATGTCAAGGCTGCGGGCGGGGGTCGAACGGCCGTTCGTAACCTGGCCAAGTGTTGACGATTTGTAGACTTGGAGTGTTTTGTCTGTTGGTAGTGGTAGGAGAAAGAGTGAGCACCCTGTTGTCCAGAAAAAGCCGTGGAGCAAGTGGCTCACCAATTGAGGCTCTGATAACATGGCCAATCTTCTTGCCTTGCGCACTAGTCGGACGAGTAGGTGTTTCCGTGGCGGGCATTTTATTCGTGACTGTAGGACCCAAGTCAAAGTAAGTGACCGAGCAGGAAGAGTGGAGGAGCCAAATAAGCGCAACGGGCAGCTTACCTTGTGTTAAAGGTGGGGTGATAGCAGGCGAGGGCAACACGGTATTGTTAAACGCCGTAGTGCCATGTTGGTTTTCCTTGTTAGCTTCAGATTCCTTAATGGAAATCTTCTTCTGCTTCGTTCTCTCCTGTTCCTTTCTCTCTCTCTCAATCTGTTCATCTCTCTCCCTCTCAATCTCTTCAAGCCTGGCCATCTCTCTCAATCTCTCCCTTTCCCTTTCCCAATCTCTAACTCGATCCCTCACACTCGTGGATTCCTTCCCTTTACTCAGAGACGCAGTCAAAGAAGTCTCCTTTACGTCTTGCGAGTTCCTTCGCGAGACACTGCCATGATTAGTGACATCACCCAACGTCTTCCCTAACTTCTCCCTTGGTGTTCCGCTGACTGGCGACTTGGCACCTTGAGGCAAATTTTCATTCCGGGTAGCCAGAACTCCAAATGCCCGACGTGCAGTGGTCGAAGCACCACCTTTAGCTGAAACAGCATTCTCCTTTCCAGAAGCGGATGTCGACGGAGAGGCTGGTGGCGAAGCTTTGATTGGAGAAAGATCGGGAATGGGCGGAATATGAGGGCGTTTCCTTGGTTGCGGGACTGATTACCGTTCATTATGAACAAAGTCTGTCAAGGGCAGGCTATGAATAGATCAACACTTACGTTTGTTGGCGGTGACTTTGGGTTGAGACTTGGACTTGTTGAGTTGACGAGAGGGAAGGTCCCTTCGAGATGCGAGTGGGCTCTCAAGGCCAGGAGGCGTCATAAGATTGTCCTTTCCCGACCTAGTTGACGACGGTGTAAGGTCGAGAAGCTTGGCCATGTCCTTCTCAAAGACGACGGAAGAAGTATAGCTAGAAGATCGCCCTATGAGCACTAGTCAGCGGGTTCTCGCGTGCCAACTGAATAGAAAGGACCCTTACTATGAGTGCTCGTAGACTCCCGGCGAGGACGCCAGAATTCATCAGCCATGGCCTGGGAGGCTGTACAGCGCAGGTCTGCGTTGGGAGCAATCATTCGTTGGAGGAGCTTCTCCATGCCTGTGGACATCTTCCAAGTCCCTATCCAGTTGCCTCGAAGGGTGCGTTGCCAGTACTTCTCCAGATCCTCCTTAGTTGTAAGTTGTTCACCATCGGTATTCTCGAATGGCGTGCGTCCAATAAGGATTTCGAAAAATGTGACACCGAGGGACCAAACGTCGGATTTTCGCGTGTCATGGGGGAGTCCGCGTGCACGTTCGGGAGAGAGGTACTAAAAAGAAACGGTTAAAGGCATGAAGGTGATTTTGATGAATCTGTCACATACTTCGGGCGTTCCGTAGGAGAGGTTGCTATGGAAGGCAGTAGGTGAATCCACGTCGTATTTCTCTGCAAAGCCAAAGTCCACGAGTACTGGAATGTTCTTGTGCGATAACAAAATATTAGCTGGTCTATACAAAACAGGTGTTCAGGTTGTGTCGTGAGGTGATTTGTGGCAGTGAGCACATACTTGATGTCGTTATGGACTACGCCGCGTCGGTGGAGAAAGTCAATGCCAGAGAGCAAGAAACGAAACCATTCTCTTGCTTTGGTTTCCTCTACTTCTACAGGTACGAGTGTAGGGAGATAGGTCCTGCAAACAAGGTGCCTTGTTAGCAACACTTTTTCGATGCGACGAGGTTCGGAAAGGTATAGATATCCAATAGCCGTGTGGAAATCGAGATTGGTGAAGGTCGTTGAACGAGACTTACATAGTGATGAGGGCGTAAGATGGAGTAAGAACGAACGAGTGGAAAGGGATGATGGACGGGTGAGGATCGTTCTTAAATGTTCTGACAATCTTCATTTCATTCCACCTAAGAGTCATATGAGTTGCCATGTTTCTTAGCCTTCGAAATCCCAAACATACAGAGATCTGACACGTGCAGCAGTGGTAGAGGTCTTGGATCGGTGAACAAGCTTGACTGCAATCTTCTGTCCCGTGGCATTCGCCAGTCCATCTGCTGATGACGAGAGCTTGGGACGACATAACCAGACGCTGCCCCAATTTCCAAAGCCAATCTACGGAACACATCAATCAAGTCAGCTTGGACCATTTTGGTGTGCAACTAGGGCGGTAATGTCATTTACCTCCCGAATGAATTGTAGCCTGTCAGACAGAGCTTGGTCAGAGATAGAAAAGACGTCGTTTGTCTCCGGTGTCGGGCTTGGTAGTGTTGGAGCCTCCATGACGGAGAGGGGAGGGCTAGAAGTACAGGAGGAGGAACAAGCAACTAGCGAAACCGAACATGCGTTCCTAATCTTGAACTATGGCATAACACAGCACAACAACGCGCCTTCGTGAGAACGACGCGACCTGTCCGTCACGGGTCTGATGGTGAGCGCTTAAGTATGTGAAGATGCCTCATGTTCAACAGACGCCTCGAGGTGTTGCGGAGAAGTCTCGGCGGGGTAAATCTGGAAGACAGAGAGACGGAAACTTATGCACTTATTATATGGTAACTGATTAACGGTTGTGTGCCTTGTTATGCAAGATATGTTTTCTGTAACAATACATCGACATCTAACGTTCGCGGATATGCGTGTGTGGGTGTGAATTATTTCGAGGAAGCGTTAGAAAAGGTACTCGGTTTCAAAAGGTGTCGGACTTCCAAACCACGGTCGCAAGCAGGGCTATTGCAGCGGTCGTGCCGCGTTGTACTCATCGTTGCAGCACACACCCCTAACATCATGTCCGGCTCTGATTCCCAGTAGAATCCAAAGAGGGCCGAAGGACTTTGAGACAGTGTGCACCGTTAATGGACAGACACGTTCGTCCCGCCGGGATGAGGATGTCACACATTCGCGCCGAGCTTCCGGAGACTGACAGAGGTTGACCGGGCCAGGGGCCGTAGCGAGTCAACCTGTTTCACCACTTTTTATTGCAACTTTGCGGCACATGGATAGCGTTACAAGCAGGGGGGCGTTAAAACCGAAGATAAAGCATACACGCGACAAACCACGTTTTTTCTGGGTAATTAGGAGGAGGACGCGAGTGCGATTTTACATCATTTAATCATTGATGGGTCAAGAGCAACTCGCCGGTCTTCTCCATATATTTCCCACGGTATCTTCCTAATAACGGGTTGGTTGATGACACCACAAACTTCTCCATCGTACATTTCTTTTCTTACGAACAACCATGTCTTTGCCTCAGCCCGTTCCCCCCTCCTGGAAGGTACATGTCTTCCGTCTTTCCTTCACTTATACCTAGCTCACCGTAGTGCTTCAGGACCTTGGAAAGTCTGCCAATGACCTGCTTGGCAAGGACTACCCCTTCCACGGCGCATCCCTCGAGGTCAAGACCCAGACTCCCTCCAATGTCGCTTTCAAGGTCACCGGCAACCGTGATTCGAAGACTGACGTCATCTCCGGCGATATTGAGGCCAAGTGGACCGACCGCAAGCACGGCCTGACTTTCACCCAAGCTTGGACCACTGCCAACGTCCTCCGCAACACTCTCGAAATCGAGAACCAGATTGCCAAGGGTGTCAAGGTCGACCTCAACACCTCGTTGGCCCCTGAGAAGGGAACCAAGACTGCTCTTTTTAACGCCGTGTTCAAGCAGTCTGGTCTTCACACCCGCGCCTCCCTCGATGTCTTCAAGGTCAGTCACTGCTTCTTCCGAGTCCCGAAATATTTTTGTGTTAATGATATCATTCTAGGGCCCCACCTTCACCGCCGATGCTGTCGTTGGCCGTGACGGCTTCCTCTTCGGTGCTGAGGCCGCTTACAACGTCACTGAGGGCAACATCACCCGCTATGCCGCTGCCGTCGGTTACAATGCTCCCGAATATGCTGTCACCCTTCAGGCCCTCAACAACTTGAACACCTACACTGCCAGCTACTATCACCGCGTCAGCCGCGATACTGAAGCTGGTGCCAAGGCCCTCTACGACACCAAGGCGACCCACGGTGGTGTTGTCCTTGAGGTCGGAACTAAGACGTAAGTACCTAAATTTAGCCGATTTGGCTCTGGGCACTGACGAGTCCGTTTTAGCTACCTCGACGATACTGCTTTCGTGAAGGCCAAGATCAACAACGCTGGCGTTCTCGCCCTGGGTTACAGCCACCTCCTCCGCCCTGGTGTCCGTGCCTCCTTCGGTCTCGCTCTCGACACCCAAAAACTCAACGACGTCTCCCCCACTGGCCCCGCCCACAAGGTACATATACTTTTGCTCCACCTCAGTTATTTTTTACTGATCCCGCGATTCCAGGTCGGTCTCAACTTCGTCTTTGATTCATGAATGGGTTGGGGTGCCAGATTGAAAGTAGTTATCCGCTAACACCATTACCTTAATCTCGTTCCGAATACATGCTTTCTGTAGTACTCTTCCTATCCAGGCGAGATTTGAGTCAGGGGTGGTGTGTTGTCTTGACAATCAAGGGTTGCACCATGTCGTCAAGATTCGCGTCTGTGATGATGCAGCTTTTGGTCACGAGCCCTCCTCGATTTGTTAACTACTCGACTCGGACATATTTAGCGCTCAACATTATAACTATCATCCACGCCATCTCCTCTCTCATAACGCATGGTTCTGCCATCGTCATCGGGTCCTCGCACAGATTCTCCACCACCCCTTAAAAGGCCTCGTCACTCGGACATGGATTCATATAACGCCAACGGCAGTCAGAACCCAGGCCACAGTCACTCTCACTCAGGTGCAAGTAATTTGCCGCCGCTGTCACTTTCGATCCTTGGTGTCGAGCCACTGGATGAATTCATTAAGGAAATCGCGGATTTTGTTCACCACATGATTGTCGTTCGCGCTCCGAACTACCCACCGGGGAATGTTGAGGTCGAGGCGAAAGTCGGTGTGTTAAGGGATAGATCGACGGGGAAGAGGCTGGAGATGCCCGTGCTGGTTGAGACGAGTTCGTTCTTTCATCTTTTCATCTTGGAATGTGTATTGATTGCGATTTTGGCTGGCTTGATTAGTATTAGTGCCCGACGCACTGGACGTCCGCTTTGAGTCTAATATGTCTTCCGTACGTCCTCTTACCCCGACCTACAGTAATCTTTCAGCTCACACTACAATGCACCTCAATGAAACAGCACCAACACAAACACTTCAATAACCTTCTTAACAAGCTCACCACAACGTCCAACCAACCTTCACACCCCGCAAGTCCGATGCACCACACACACCAATACCTCAAAGACACATTCTTCCCTCTCGATCCCAACTCGGGTTCTGGGGATCGGGAGAAGATTCGGGTGACGCGGGACGAAAAGACGAATACGGTCACAGAATGTATACACAAGATTCGGCTTGGAGACTTGAATATTTATAGTCCGAAGCAGAAGGCGGACTGGAGAGTGAGTGTTAGTCTTGAGATACCCAGTGAGTCTTTCAGTTTTTCTCTTTTGCCCTTCTTTTCGCTCTTTTCTTTTTCCCGTCTCTTCGATTTTGATGGCTTTCTTAGAGGGTGTGAGCTGAAGTGCTGATTTGTCGAGAGTCGTTTAGAACAGCATCCCATCGGTACAGCGACGCACACACGAAGAAAAGACAGGCTAAGCTACTCGCATGAGGAGTTCACCATCGACTTGACACAGGTTACATCGTCGACGTCCGCAGCTGCTCCAGTACGCATTTAGTCTTTTCCTTTCTGGTCGCTTCTCATGCCAACGAACTAAAAATAACCCTGGCTCAGTCGCAAATATTTCATGAGCTTGAAGTCGAAATCGCGAGACCAGAGCTTCTACGGTCGACAGCGGCCCGGAGAGGTGACCAGAGTGTATCAGAACACGAGCGAAGCGCGTTTGACGAGCTAATACGTGCTTTTGTGAATAATGCGCGGATTCTGGTGCGGAATGCGATCGATGGGTGGCAGTAATGCTATTCGAGACTTTATCATGTACTCTTTTTATTGGCATTCACTAGTTTATTTTCTTTCCAGACTTGCAAGTCGAGAAAACGCAGCGAAGCGTCTTGACATTAAGGCGAAGACCGAAATCTGTGGTATACCGGAAGTAGAAGCAAACAGCCGGAAAACGAACCAAAACGAAAGAGAGAAAGAGAACATAGTACACGATGCATGGCGCTTAAAGCTTAAAGCCCAACAACCTCAACCATGTCCCCGTCCTCCAAATCCGCCTCTCCAATCTCAGTACCATTATCCATCCTGTCGCCGTCAACAGAAATCCTGGGGTCAGGCAATGCCTGTACCGGGGTCTGAGCTTTATCCCTGCCCCTACTCCTCCCACCACCTCCCCTTCCACCTCTTCCGTTTCCCCAGGAGGTGGTGGTCGGCGCAGGACTGGCGCCGTCGTCCTCGAAGACATGGGGGTATTGATCAGCCAATCCGGCCTTCTTGATGTATGCTCTGACGATAGCACCGCACTTGGTTGTGGGACGCACGATGAGCGTGATGTCTTTGGCCACTTTGTTGGATCGGAGGACGAGTTTGAATTTCCCGGAGTCGGATTCGGATTCAGCATCGGATTCTTGGGAGGCTCTTGGTGGTGGCGATTTGGTGGTAGTGGTGTTTGTGGAATATGTTGACTTGATATTAGGGTCGGTGACGGTAATGTTATCCTCGTCCTCATCGTCGGATAGGATATTGATAACGTCCTCGTCGCCGTCGCTGTCGTCGTCGAGACTAATGTTGTGACTGGGTTTTTGTTTCACTGGACTTTGACTTTGACGTAGTTCACGAGCTTGTTGTTGGAGGTAATCGTAGGTTTTTTGGTGACAGCCAACTGTGGAGGGGAGGGATAAACGGCTCGTACACATAGGGGTAGAATGTAGTGAACACACCGAATTCGACTTCTCCCCATAGTCCGAGGGCGTCTGGCCTCGTCGAAGAAAATAGACGCTTGTTCCTGTAGCTGAGCACGAGAGCACTGACAAGAATCTGGGCGTCTTCCGCAACAGCATCGAAAAGGTCTCTGAACGATTCATCCTGTGAACCATCAGTCACTTGTCCGCCATGAGAAAAGAATAGATGCATACCCTAGGCATTTTATAGGACCACATAGCTTCTTGCTCCACGGGGTTCAATGGGTGTTTCTGCCATCTGACTCTGATGGTCAGCTTCTCGGCAGTGCCTGATGCAAGAACTGGAATAGGTTGGTTGCCGGCAGATTGAGAGTTCACAGCCTGAGCAATTCGCTCGAGTTCTGGGTCGAGTACAATTGTGTCTGTCGAGTCATCCAAGTCATCAAAGGCTGTGGGTGAGGATGCGCGTTGACTGTCGAGGTGTCGCCTGATAGATGTGTCATTTCATGGGCATGCCCCAAATGTGTGTATTCACGTACCTAATGAGGTTGCGGGCATTTTCCAGTACAGCGGCTGGAACCTCTGGCGGAGGTGTAATAGAGCCTGATCTTGAGCGACCTCTGGATCGCTTGCGCTTTTTTGGTGATAGTTGCTGTTTGCTTTTACTGGGTTTAACAGCGTCAATGATTTCCAGGTCAGAGTCGTCTTCCTCGTCGTCTGAGAGCTCTGCAGACAACAAGCTAGAAAGACGTGTCAGTCAGCGACTGGATGTAATCCAAAAACACAAGGGTCGCACCGAATGGCTTCCTGGTTTTGCCATTTAGGAGGCTCCTTGTGTTTTCTGCGCTTCGCGAGGGGGGGCGAAGATTCATCATCGCTCTCAGGATCCGTAGAAGGCCGAGCAACCACTACAGCGCCATATAGCTATTGTCTATTGTAACACAAAGAAAAGCATACCAGTATTAACTTTATCAAGCTCCTTCCAAGTCTTCGCCGTCCACCCGCGTTTGATCACGAAAGGGTCATCGCTGTCGTTAATCACGACATTACCCAAGGGTATAGCAGCAGCAGTTGTTGTAGAAGATCCAGATGGTTTACCAGCGGCTGTCGACTGGGCACTCACAGGACGTGGCTGGGGACGGGGTTTTGGTCGAGGACGCGGCGCGGTATCGGACATGGCAATTAACGAGGGTGAACGCCGTGGGAAAATCGCGGTTCTCGAAACGTCATACAGAAATCACGTGCAATAAAGCTTGGCAAGAATGACTTCGCCTCCTCCGCCCATCTTCAAGAGGACAAAGTCTAAACCCGCGCAGCGTAAGCGCGAGACCTCGCCGGATGACGCAAAAGTCGAGGAGAAGAAGGAAACAGAGAAGGATGAGGAAGCTGAGGAGAGTCCGAGTATATTGGCTGCGAAGTTGAAGAGCAAGGTGAAGAAGAATAAGGTCAAGTCGAAGTTGAGTTTTGGTGGAGATGATGAGGTGAGTGTTCTGTGACTGCTATTGGACTATGTTGACGCGTCATGAAAGGAAGGAGACGGGGAGGTCTTCCAGGTCAAGAAATCTAGTCTGAGTCGTAAACTTGCTCTTGGGAAGCACCCAGCGTGAGTGGCGTATGCTTTTGACTACGAATTTATCGACTAACATCTCGATCCAGGAGTGTTCCAGTGAACTTGGATCAGGCGACAATTACGGCGAGCAGTGGTCCAAAATATGACCAGGCATATCTCAATGAACTCAAAGCGAGTACGCCGTCCGCAAGACCATCCACAATTGCAAACTCCATCTCGACGCCCAATGATAACGAACAATCCCTGCAAATCATGGACGTTGAAATGGGTGAGCATCATTACATGCCATCCCTTCAACACACTAATCGCTCGACAGAGGAAACCACAACAATTATACCTTCTGAGTCGCTAATCAAAACTGCGAAGGAACGACGTGAACGTCTCCGGAAAACAGGGGTGTCAACAGAAGAGGATTACATTTCTCTGAGCGTTACACGGCGCGAAGACATCGACCAAGGTCCCCACCCGGAATCTCGATTGGTCAGAGAAGAGGACGAACTTGGCGAAGGCGACGATGGTATGTTTCCATTACCATCTCTGCCGATCCCTTCTTAAGCTGAAATGACTCTGGCGCAGAATTTGCGGAGTACACGAGTGCACAGGAGCGTATAGCACTTGGCAAGAAGGCAAGAAAGAAGGCTGCCATTGACCGTCGCGAAGCAATTAAAGAGTTGATCGCAGACGCGTATGTACCGCTACTCTCCTATTCCACATACCAGGTTACTGACTATGCGCTAGAGAGGAGGAGGATGAGGAGACAATGGAATGGGAGCAAGAGCAGCTCAGAAGGGGTGGACACCGAACGCCTGAACACACACCTACGAGGGTGAAGCAGGTCTACAAGCCCACACCAAGTAGGTTTTCGATTATTGGCTCAGTTTGTTCATCCTGTTGATTACTATCTAGTCCCTCCTGCTACTCCACTACCGACCCTCGCCCCTGCACTTGCCCGACTTTCCGAGCAACTGGCTAAAATTACAACATCTCATGCCAACAATACCGCAGCCCTTCACAATATCACCCAGGAACGCGAGCACGTTGACCAGCGGGAGAAAGAGATGCGGGAAATGGTCGGCAAAGCTGAAGAGAAACGTGCTTGGTTTGGTAGCTTCCGTGAATGGGTGGAAGGTGTTGCTGGGTTCCTCGACGAAAAGGTGGGTCGAGACCTTATTTCATCTAGACAACACCCTCATCCACTCCTCAGTATCCTATGCTAGAGAAACTTGAAGACGAGCATATATCCCTTCTGCAAGAACGCCATGACCTCATCAGGCAACGACGACAAACGGAAGATGATGACGATCTTTCATTATTCCTTGGCGCGTTGCCCGAGCCTCCAGACGCAGAACATGAAGAAGTTGATGAACCCGGGAAAACCGTACCTAAACCCAGTCCTGCGGCTCTCCGACGCGAGCGACGTGTAGCGCGTCTGGAACGAAGGCGGGTTCGCCTGCAAAGGCGCAGAACCGAGGAAGACGAGGAAGGTTACTCAACAGACGCCTCGTTACCCCCGCCAGACGATCAGGCTTATTCATCCGCAATGGAATCCCTCGCCTCTCGGACGAAAGAAGTGCTGGCTGATGTTAAAGCAGAAGAGTTCCGCGACCCAGGCAAAGGAAGATGGGGGACCTGGAGAGAAAGATATGGGGATAGTTATGTTAATGCTTGGGGTGGCTTGGGGGTCGTCAGTGTATGGGAGTTTTGGGTGAGGCTAGAGGTGGTTGGATGGGATTGTATCGAGGTAAGCTAAGCAAACACCTACATGCTTTTCACTATTAATGTGTTGATCACAGGATCATCGGAGTCTTGACAGTTTTAAATGGTATAAAGGTCTATATGAATACTCCAGACCGGGAAGTGCAGACGGAGATGAAGAACTCGGTCCAGATGGGGATCTTGTCGCTTCAATGATCTCCACAGCCGTCATACCGAGGATATGCAAGGTCCTTGAAGGCGGTGGTTTGGACGTATATTCAGAGCGGCACGTCCGGAGAATCATCGACCTGTTTGAAGAAGTCGAGACGAGTGTCGAAGGAGACAATGTCAAGCTACAGGTATGCTTCAATGCTCTAGTTTAATATGATTATCGATTGATAACTGCAAAAGAACCTTCGCAAATCTGCCATGGTAGTGTTCCAGAATGCTGTCTCTGACACGGAAGAACTCCTCAGAAGACACCATGCTACCGTGAAAGGTCCGACACCATTCAATCCTGAAGCTATCCCCGCTCGTCGTAGATTCCTTGCCAGACGAGTGAAGCTCCTTAAAAATCTATTACGATGGCGGAAATTCACAGGGGAGCAATACGGTATCGGCTTACTGATTACGAGGTTGGTCGATGATTGCATGTTAGGCATTGCCGAAAACGGTTGGGATGTTGGAGGAGAGGAAGTTGTGAGAAGCGTAAGTGCTGTTGCTTCTAATGATGATTATTGGTTATTGGTTAACCGCCATCATCCAGGTCGCAAGTATCTTACCCAAGGATCTGTTGACAGCTCAGCTGCAGCAGAAGATGAGGCTTTCTTGACACCTCTTTGTTCTTTGTGTATTCCATATTGCATAATAACAACCATCACGAAGACCTGATTCCATATGGTCAGCTCAGTTCTATACTTCTAACTTTCTCCTGATGCCCAAGTCTGATCTAGAGAACAGGTACGATGCTGACCTGAACGCCAGGAAGACCCGTACTCCGACTGCTATTAATCTAAACTTGATCATATCAAAGACGAAGGCGCCGGTCCAGTGGCCACTCTTACGCTCTCGTCTTTACATGCACGTCGGGAAAATTGATGTCGAAGCCTTAAATGACCAACTTGGCTAGGCCTATGGCCAGGTCCCAAATCATGTTGGTTCGTTCCGCTGTCCTACACTTTCGGGTGACGTTGATCATTGTATATTCTGAGCTTTGGACTTGAAATATACACCAATGATACAGATCTACTATAAACTCCAACTGGAGAATCGAAAGCCTAAAACGACTGGGAACCTCCTGGAACCTACCGGCTTTCTTTATTTACCGGTGATTATTATCAAAACCAAACTATTTGATGGTGTGCATTACGAGTAAGAGAAGAGAAATGGAGTATCGTGCCTGTTCGTACACGCGAGCTGGGGGTATTTCGAAACTCGGTACTGTTTCCGAACCTGCTCACCAATCGAAAACACCATGCCGTAGATTCGCTACAACTTTCGGGCCATCTTTTTACTCCCTTTTTACTCCACACCAATTGTGAAAACACCCGCTCAGGTACGAAACGGGCCCACGGCTTCAGGAACCACGCGGCCAACGACAAAGTCTCAGAAGCATGTATCACCTGATCCTGCAGACCCCCGCTACCCCACCCAACCGACGATAGACACTGCCACTTTTGAAATGTGTTTCTATAAGTTGCCGTGTCTCTCTCCAATTACGCCGAGAGGAGCTAACAGTCCGTTTCCCCCACGGCTGGGAAGCTGGTTTATTCTTGTTTGTCCACTAGAACCTTCCTACAGTATTTAACTGCGGCTTTTTCAACTGCTCCCCGCCACTCTGGCGCTAAGCCCCCTTCAATATCACCCCCCGATTCGCGACACGGAAACTGAGGGACAGGTTTCAACTCCAACAAAGACGATTTGCTCACAAGATCCGTAAAGGCTTGCGGTCGTTACATCACCGTGAGTAGCCTATCTCCGAACATCATCACGCAGTTTCCAAGCGCCCGATTATATATATACCAAGCTCTCCCTATACCCATTCGTTTATTTATTTCGTTCAAGGCCATCAAACGAGGTCAGCCTTCGACGTATGCGTGGAGTAGCAGAGTTATTCATGTGGTTCTACTGTGCTCACGGCCCGTATTCCATGCAACTTTTGACCCTTATTGGGCATTGCGTGCGGATATTTCACCTTTGTCAATGAAGGAATTGGCGTTAATTAGGCCCAACTCCTGTCTACCCCGCGCCTTTCGATTTTTAGTATTTCTTTCCCTTGGGTGGCTACACTTCAAGGTGGCCTGGGATTCTACACTCCGGCTTGCGGTGCTCGACTTTGGAGACTGCCTCTCCCCTCAGACTCTCCGACGTCCTCTTATTCTTTGCATTCGTTCTCCCCAGAAAGTCCATTGCGCTGAATTCGGACCTGTCCTGACAATTCTCTAGTACCACTCTCTGATCCGAGCAGATACACCGACAAAATGTCCGGAAGATCGATCGAGAAGAACAGTACTGAAGGAAGTCTCGTCGTGAGTTCAACTAGCTCTGACAATAATCATTCTCGTCGCCACTAACCTCGAGTCCAGGAACATAGCGATCATGGCGATGTTCATCTGACGGAATATCCGAATAGGTGGTCGAGATATCGGTGAGTTACCACAACCTTGCTGGTCATTGGAGTCCTTCGTGATCCGGGGTTTATAATTGTGATTGTGAAGGTACTCACACCTTTTTTCTTGCACGCAGGATGATGATACGAGAGCCGTTTGCCGAGTTCTTAGGTGTTGCAATTCTTATCATTTTTGGTAACGGCGTCGATTGTCAAGCCGTGCTCTCGATGGACTCCCGTGTAGCTTCGTTCCCTCACGGCGTGAGTTGTTGTATGGAGTCTGCACCTAACATATTGACCATGGTGATCAGGACTACTTAGCCTTGAACTTTGGCTGGGCCGTCGGCGTCGCTATGGGTGTGTATGTATCCGGTGGTGTTTCTGGTGGACATATCAACCCAGCTGTTAGTCGCCTTTCCTTTTGGATTCGGTATCATTGGAGAGCTGACGAGCGACCGTAGGTTACACTAGCTTTGGCAGTCTTCCGAGGTTTCCCATGGAAAAAGGTTCCCGTATGTACTGCTTTGACCCGGTTACTTTTCCTTCGCTCAGACCATGATCAGATCTACATGATTGCGCAACTGCTAGGTGCCCTCGTTGGTTCCGCCTTGGTTTACGCCAATTATTTCCATGCTATCGATATCGTCGAAGGGGGGAGAGGTATTCGCACACTCAAAACGGCGGGATTGTTTTCCACATACGCTGTAGGCGTTCCTCCTCTCCTCAGACACTTTGAAACCCCTCCTTATTCACTTCCCCCTGATTATCAATTATCAATAGCTCGACTATATGACGAATGTCTCAGCGTTCTTCTCCGAGTTCCTCACTTCCGCTGTACTCATGGTCGTGGTCCTTGCAATGGGCGACTCCGGGAATTTACCGCCGCCGAATGGATTGACGCCTTTGGTGCTGTTCATGTTGATTTTGGGTATTGGCGCTGCGCTTGGAATGGAAACCGGTGCGTTGACGACTAGGAACAACTTTTGAGCGAGTCAACTGAAGAGTGTTGTAGGTTATGCCATTAATCCAGCACGAGACCTAGGCCCGCGGCTTATGACGGCAATGGTCGGTTACGGAGGACAAGTATTCACTTTCAGGAAGTAAGTACTCTGTGTCTCGCTCATTCACACGCCACCGTTTAACCACAACGCGCAAAGTCATTATTGGCTTTGGTGTCCTATCATAGCGCCTTTCCTGGGCTGTCTAGCCGGTGCGGCTCTGTACGATGTCTTCTTGTTTACCGGCAAAGAGAGCATTGTGAACAGACCGTGAGTTCTTGCTTCCAACCCCCGGGCTGTATATGAGGACTAACGATAATTGTGGTCGCTACTGGAACAGCGGTAGAGCGGCTCGCCAGAGACGTTTACACGCCCCGACAGAACAGAGACGCCATATCCCAGCCGGACCTGGCGCAGAGGAGGGTGCATAAGCAGCCGGGCGGGGGTCGTGCGCGTGGGTCTCTGTGTGAATCGAATTGTGCAGCTTTGGTGGAGGCAGGTGGGGGCGTGGGGATGTTGCCAGGATGGGTTCGGACATTGTATTATGAATTTTCCACGTATACCGTATTGCTTTAGCCCACAAATGTAAAAGACGCACCTAAGCCTGCATAAGCAGGTGGGATTTGGCAGGTTCTGATGAGTCGGAAATAAATGCGTTGAAAGCCATATTTGGCATCTACTTGATGAAACCAACGAAGATGTAAGTATCTTAAAGAGGTGGCATCCTGGCCATCAGACCTGCCGATGTGTTGACGACACCCAGCCCAAATCACCTCTTCCATTCTTATGCGTTGAAACCGAAGAGAAGGAGAAAACGTGCGACCATGTGGCTGATGAATGCCTGAGATAGTGCTTGTACATGTTGAATGTCGAGCTATTCGGAGATCAAAATTAGTTAGGGGGTATTCACGACCAAGAGGCGAAGTATGTAACAGGCCACGAAACCTGCCGACGATGACGCGTCCCCTCCAACTAACAAGGCAAGTGCGCGTCAGCCTTGTTCTATTGGCAGTTCTAGAGGCAGTATGATTTCTAATTGACATCATGACTATTTTTAGCACCTCTATAGCAAGGTATAATAGGGGGGGTGGTGTATGCCCCCGCTCCAGCCCACAATACACGAGCAGGCTCAAGCCAGAAACTAGTCGATACTATGACCACAGAAAAGAAAGTCGTTCTTGTCACTGGTGCGTTTTTACGATTTCTACTACCTCAGTCCATCGATCTTCTACCGATCACATAATTGGGGCCTTGATGTTGTGACCGATACTTATCCTTATCTGCTTCCATGTAGGCGGAAGCTCTGGTATTGGATTTGAACTGTCCAGGTTGATTGCACAAAAAGGTCACAAGGTGTGGGTGGCGGCGAGGAGTCCAGTATCTGGAGAGGACGCAGCGTGAGTCTGCATTTCACAATTTCCGTTGGTCTCGCTTTAACCAGTACAGGGTAGAGCTAAACTCAGGCAAGAAGGCTTACCGAATGTGAAGAGCGTCAGGTTGGATGTCACAGATCTGGCAAGTATTGTTGCTGCAAAGGAAATTGTTGAGAAGGAGGATGGCAAATTAGATGTATTGGTTAACAACGCTGGTATGTTTTTCCCTCCAGATTCGACCTGACGATACTAAAGAATTGACTCAAAAGGAATCAGTCTCATGGATAGAGATCAAAACGCGCTTACCGTGGATCTGAAGACCATTCGAGATTGTTTTGAGACAAACTTCTACGGTTTGATTCAAACCACGCAAACTTTCATCCCGCTTGTTAAGGCTGCGGCATCTGCGGCGGGGTATGCGGTGATTCTGGATGTTACGACTGACATGGCCTCCAATGCGCATCAGGCACGGCCTGATAGCCAGTACCACATTGTGGCTTACAACACGAGCAAAGCGGCGGCCAATTCATATACGGTTGCGCTTGCGCACGAATTGCGGGGGCAACATATCAAAGTGAATGCGGTCACGCCGGGTTATACTTCAACCAAGTTGAATTTCTTCGGTCAAGGGGGTAAGAACGTAACGAGCGGTGCGCAGGTCCTGCTTCCGTGGGCACTGCTCGACAAAGACGGGCCGACGGGTGAGTAAAATTTGACAAGTATGATACCCGCGTCTCGGGTACTGACAGGGACATAGGGTTATTTATTAACGAGCATGGGGAGGAGATGCCGTGGTGAATAAATAGACTGAAAATTGGATTGATGTATGTAGTATTGTTATATGAGTATCACACGCCTGTACCTTGTGCCTTTCAACCTCTTCCCTCTTCCGTCAGTTCCACATGCCTGACCTGGAGGCGCAATCACTGCCCTCGCCGGCAACGAGGCCGACTCCACTCTCCATCGTCATTGCGGACGGCGACCAAAGACCACCAGCATCCCATTCTCGCCAAGCCTCCTCTGGCTCCACCGTCTCATCCGAGGGCTCACCTTTTCACTCAGCACTTGATTCCTCTGCTGCGCTCCTCCTGGTCCACGGTGATGACGATGACGACGATGACGATGACAGGGATGTTGAGCGTCCGCTGGCTTTGGACTTCTCTACGGACGGCGACGACAGCGACGACCTTGATGATTCACTCAGTCCATTGTACCAGATAAATGGCAAATTGTCCATCCCCCCTCTACCTCCCTTTACGATATTCGTTTATCTGCTATCGCCATATCTTAAGCTCGGGGCACTGCTCCTCCCTTACTATCAGCTTCCGTTGAAGTACGGCCTAAGCGGCATACTGGTCAGTGCGGTGTTGGCCGTAGTTGCGAGACATCTATTGTACCTCCTCGCGAGGTACCTCAGGAAAGCGGATCTTGAAGAAGTCGTTTGTAATACGTTTGTGAGCTCGAAGAAGAGAGGGAGGAAGGGAGAAAGGAGACGGCAATTTTTCAGGTTTTCGGTGAGGCTGGGAACAGCCGTGTTGAGGATATTTCTTGCTGTGGTTTATCTCCAAGGTCAATTCCATCTTCCGCTTTCTGCTATGTTTTAGGCTGACCATTTCCGTGATAGAGTGCACACGTTTTGTGCTTCCACTCCTCACTACGACGCAAGTGCTGCACCGATCGTCGACCGAGCTGGCTCTGGCGTTAGTGTTCGTCATATTTGCGCTGTTGCTCTCCTATCCCGGATCTTTGGCATCTCGGCTAGTCATTCACACCACCAATCTCTCAATATGCGCATACCTACTTTGGCTGGCCGCTATCATATACTTATACACTCAAGGTACCCTTCCCATCAATTCTGAACGCTCGAGCCCCAAGAACATTTGGGATGGACTCGGTAAGCTTATAAGCCATAGCGCCCTTTAACGTTATTTAAGTAAACGTTCTTTTGTAGTCACCACAATGTTCATCTTCACTTCATCCAACACACTCCCCTTATATGCCTCGACAAAAGGCACGATTCAGCCTCTCCTCTTCAACACCAACACTTCCCTCTCCATCCCTGCAAGTGGTTCAATTCCTTCCACCGGCGAAATCAGAACACGCCGTGACGGCAGGCTCAAACAACCGCTATATCGTTCCTTCAAATTCTTGTCCTTACTGTCAGTCATTATGGCACTTGCCTTGACCTTGCCCCTCGTCGGATTCGCCGCATACCCTAACAAGAGCCTGACTGCGCCCGCAACAGCAACTACGGAAGCGAGCGTTGGCATGGGGTTCCCGGTCACCAATTCACTAACCAAGTACTCAGATCAACTTCCTGACTGGAAATTCCCCTATCCACCTGGAGAGTCCACACCTGCAACCAGAATTCAAACTTTCGTTACGCCCGCCCTCGCGGCTCTAACGCTCCTCTTTGGAACTCCCCAGCTTCTCATCACGATCCCCACATTCCCTCCTGGTTCGCTCAAGTGGTTGAGTGTGAATCATCGACGCACCCCCACACCCGAGATCGTGTCGAGACTCACCAGGATGCTCAAAAAATCCGCGGTGGGACTATCTTTGACCCTTCTTACGCTCCTTCCTCTTTTCTTCGGCACCTCAACCCCCTTGAGATTGTTAACCATCACACTTTCCGTCCTTGCAACGTACTATGTCCCGCCGGTTCTCCACGTCCTTACGCATACCTTCAAATCGCCTCTCTCAATCATCCTCCCCTCAACATACTTCTCCTCTTTCTCGACGGCACCAACACCCGTTTCTTCCAATAGGCCTTCCACTATGCTACCAGTACCTGGTCCTAGCAATGACTTAGGTGTCGACAACTCGGCTACGTCGATCAACGGGGACACGCGCACCCCAACTTCAACAACTGCCCATGCCCCTCTGCCACCCCTGCTCTCTTCGTCTTCGCGACACCGCCATACACCGTCAGGACAGGAACATGATGATTTGCTGCAACGGAAAGAGCGTTCTTTGCAAAAGCGGCAGATGCGGAGACGCATTGTTTGGGATATCTGGGCATGGGGCATTTTCTTTGGTGGATTTGTTGTTTTGGGTTTAGGAAGTCGTATGTTGAGCGGCGGGTGAAAAGGTGATCACTGATGATTTTTATTCTCTTTCCCGCTGGGTATTCTTTGTTGGGAATACGTATGTAGGTATCCTTTGTGCATATGTTCCATTCTGTCTGGTTAATTCGCTTTTAAAACCATTGCTGCCACACTTCTTTCTTGGTTTGGACCTTTGGACCTGAATGACAACATTGTATCACTGTCATTTCTGTTGCTTTGTTCTAATCACCCTAGCAGCGCTAGCTTGATATAGCTGCCACTCATTGAATATATAAAAATCCAACAAATCGAAATAGTAACAAAGAATGGACGCTGATAGAATAAGATGTGATGCGGGAATCGGTCCAAGGAGATCATGTCAAAGAACGAACTCATCCAGCTCCGGTACCCCGAGCCAAGCACCAGGAAAATGCGGACCGCGCGACGTTGGGGAAGGTTTCATAGACACTCGTTTTAGTTTGTGAACGACGACTTCGGGCCAGGCTCCAGGGAAAAGCAGGACGGGGGAATGTGTTACCTCCATCTCGGTCCCCAAATCCCCTGTGTCCTTGGGGTCGACAGCAAGAGCGAGCGTGATCACAGGCAACCACTCCACTGGGAAGCAACTACGCAGATAATAAAAGAAATTCTTGACCACGGTCGTTACCCTTCGCCTACGTCCTCGCAGAACAGAAACTCCAGTATAATGCCGCGATTTGCACTTGTAGAGACACTTGTGGAGAGCGCCATCACGAAGCTGTGAGAAGTTTCCTCGAAAGCTATCATGTTCTTGCTTTAGTTCCAATGGGATAGACCAATATCTGTGGTTCGTGTTGTGGCCTTCGAGAACATGAGCATGGCTATTCTGATCCTGCAAGCGTTCAACGACTTGGGCTCTAGGGATTCGAGTAACTTGGGGTCGGCCATCGCCAGATGTTTCCACTGGACCAGGAGAGGATAGAACGGCTTGAGCCGTATACCAGTAACATCGACCAGTTTCCTTCGAGACGTGTTGGATCTTATATTTAGTACCGCGCCGAGGGAACTCGGTAAGAAGTTTTTCAAGATCACAGCAGGAAATCGCTTGGTGTAGTGGTAGAATCTGTGGTGGAGATCGAGCTCCCTTTTGTTCACCAGATTCTACTTGAGCGCATATATCCACTTCTGTTGGTGAGGCTGATGCTCCAGAGGGGTTTCTTGAACTGCCTCTTGCATCACTTTGTTGATTAGACGGATGCTCTATCATTGGTTGGTTTTGAGTGTCCAGAGGTTCTGCCGCAGTATCGACCGGCGAGTTTGCGCATGTATAGAGGGAAGATGGCAATTCAGGTCGGAAGGGCTGCCACTTCTCGTCCGTTGGTTTAGAAGCCTTTTCTTTAGTGCCTTGTAACTTCCTGGCGTCCTGGGTAGGAGGTTCCTTGTGTGGCCTTTCGCTGCTCGAGGAGAAACAATGTGTTGTTGGAGTGAATCGTTTGTGGTTATGTCTGGTCTTATTCTGTCCACCGGGAGAATGTCGTCTTTGGATTTCCTTCGCGCCCTTCCCCTGCTCGAGTGCGTCCGCAAAGTCTGGGTCTGGAATGGAAGTTGGTGTGTTTCAGAACGATATGTCGACGTGATACGGGGCATATGGATACCTTTCAATGTGGCCAGCATCCCATCTGTGCACAGAGAACGAAGGAGACGTTTGTTACACCGCAATCGGTAGTGGTACCTCGCATCGCGTTGGATGCCATCGTCGACTCGTGGTGGTCCCTTAGTGGATCCAGCACCTTGTGGACATTGTTGCCTTTGATTCCGTCGTTGTTCGCGACGAGTAGGCTTATGGTTGTGTGGTATTGACATGGCGGTAGAAAGGAAGACGAAATCAGGCGAAATCCCATACCTTGGGACGGCACGTGTTCTGTAATTGGCTCCGACCTCTCCCTCACAAAACTTCCACTTTGCTCAGATATTCTTCCTTGGACGTGCTGTGTTCTCCCTTGGCCCTCGAGTGTGTGCCCGCGCAATCACCATGGCTGGAATAGTCACGAGTCTCTGAACTATCTCAGGTTGTAAACGTAGTTATGCATGTTTCTGACTAGCCTATTGGTCCTCAAATTAGTTGGGTTATCATCGGAAACTGTGCCTGGTCGATGCAATAAAGTCCACTGAGGGACGCGAGACCGTCCTTTACCCGAGCCTGCAATGTCCGGAGCAACCAACTTTAGCCTATCCCGCACTTACCCCACAGCTAGTAGCCGAAAAAACACCTCTGGATAGCTCATCAATCCGCCGAAGTTTACCCCTCCTGCCAACAATCACGAATATAAAAACCAAATGCTTTCTGGGGCTTCAGGACTCCTTGATCTCCAAAAATGCTGGCTGGTGTCTCGAAACTACTTGTGCTTGCTGCTGTTTCGTTGAAGGTCGCCGCGACGCCTGTTCTCTATGACGGACGCGTCCCGTTCAACTACACCACCGCCGATTTAGATGGCTCGAAAGATCCTTTCCTGACGTACGTACCTTTGACCAATAGCTATCCACACATCGCTAAGTATATGTTCTAGCGTTGTGAAGGGAACAGAGAGCGCATCTCACGTAGGGTTTCCCACTTCCCAAAGCCAAGTCCTCAAAGCTAATAAACAAATTCCTCCTCCAGTACTCAACCCTCCAAGGCCACAAAATTCCTCCCACACCTCTCTGGAGATCCTTCCCTTACACCAAAGCCACCGAACAAGTCATCTCCGTCTCCATCGACAACTCCTCCATCTTCTCCCCAGGCGGCAACAACCCCCAAAACGGCTTCCGTCGCACAGACATCATCGCCCAACGCGACTGGTCCCCCGCCAACCTCATCCCCATCATCCAAGTCAACACAACCGTCTTCCACTTCTCCATCAAAGCCGATGAAAAACGCCCATTGAACTATAAACACGAATACCAAATCGTCTTCATCGAGCCAAGTGATGGTTCACATGTTTTCGGTATCCAATTAGGCACACCTTTTACTCTAGACGCCAACGCCAAGCCTGCAAAGGACGCCCATTTCTTCAAGGTTCTTGACCATGGACTAAACGTCCTTTTCAAAGCTCCTTTCCTTCCTGCTTTATGGCACAACTTTGCTGTTCAGGTGGATTGGGAAGCCAGAACCCTTGCTGTCTTCTATTCCGTCGAGGGCCTCCCTCTCGTCCCTGTGACACGTCTTCTCAAGAACAAGAGCCAAAAGGAAGGTGATGCTGGCAAGGGAGAGTTCCACTTTGGTGTTCTCAAGGTGAGCAAACTTGTTCTACGCGATATAGCTCTCGAATAATTGACGCATCTTCGCAGCTCCCGCTGGTCAACCCCAAGGATACCCCCGAACAACAAGGCGACGTTGTCCACTACGGCATTCAAGAAGGCACGACTGAGGGTCTCCACTACTCTGGCATCTTTGTCGAGTCTATTGAAAAGGGAGTTAGCCTCGGCTATGGCCTCACTGGCAAGCCCATCCGAAAGTAATTCTTCTTGAGGTATCTTGAAGAACGAGAGCGTAGTTTCTATATACACCCTTTCCAACAACTAAGCACGATGGATTCAATCATAGCTCGCACTGCTACGGTCAATAGCATGTTTTTCTGTTGTCATTACAAAAGTCAAAGTGTTCAACTTTCAGGGATTTATGGACAGACAGATGCATGGCGTCAGCCGCAGCTATGGCTGGACTAACAAGCCCGCCCGCAAGTTCGAACATCTTCTCACTCATCATCGCCTTCATCATCCTCGTCCCCAACATCAAAAACAACCCTCGCAACATGCTCCACCCTCCGCCCGGTATGCTTTACAAACCCAAGATAATCAAGTTCATGCAGCGCACGAATAAACCGAGCTTGGACTTCGCGGTTCCACGCCTCCTCGTCCGGTTCTTCTTCCATCTCCCCTTCTCCAATTTCTACGTCCTCGACCTCGATTTGCTTTTGTTTAGCCTTACGTTTCGTAGGAGACCCAATTCCACTCTTCGATTTTCCTTTCCCTTTACCCTTCTCTTTCTCCTTGCCCTTCCGGCCTGACACATGAGCACGGGCACGTATTCGTTCCTCACGTTGTGCGTCCAACACGACCTTGAACGACTCATACCAATCGTATATATTAATCAACTTCCCGCTGTCGAGGTATCGTCTGAAAAGGATCGAAGTATCTGGGAGGGTATGCAGTCCTCTGCTGTCGTTGTGAGAGACGTGTGTAGATTCGAGCTGTGCTTCGAGGTCTGATACTGTTGGTGAGAGCGGCGGTGCTTCTTCTACGGTTTGCAAGGGTTGTGGTGACAGTGGGAGCGGGAGAGGTAAAGTGAAGTCGTATGGCCGGAGAAGGCCATTGATAATTGAAGCGCGTATTGAGGGGTTGAGGAGCTGTAGTAAATAGGTTCGTGAGCAGGTATATGCGTGAACCAGGGAATAGAACGAGAGAAGAAAGCGCGTACCTCGCTCGGGAAGGGACTTGCACCTGTGTACCAGATATCCCATAGTGGGTGACGTTCTAGAGGTTGTATTAGGTCCCTATGAGAACATGAAACGCAGCATGAGTGAGATATGATTGACGATGAGAAATGGAGGACATACTGGATATAGCCGGTCAACCACTCGCCTACATCTTCCGCTTCCAAAGCATCAGGCTCAGCACTCCGAAAAAGTGCAATCTTCGCTCGAGCCGCTTCGTGCGCTTTCTTCACAGAGTTCGGGAGACCCGAATATAACTCGTCCAAGTCGTCCAACAAATCATGTAAAGCCTCCGTACGAAGTTTCTTCACGTACATTTCAATCGCTTTGACATCCCGACCTGCCTGGCCGCGAAGTACCGACAGCATTACGCTTGTAAGACCACCCGACCGTGGATGGAGGGGCTTGTAGCCTTGAGCAGAGAGAAAGGCGTGGAGAGTGTGAAGGAGCGTGAAGCCGAGGCGAAGGTTACGCGCGTGTGTGAGGAAGATGGTGTGGTGCTGCGTGAGCATATTTAAAAGTGATTCTAATTCTTGTGGCGGTGGGGTAGAAGGGGAGAGGGAAGACAGGCGGGAGTGGAGCAGGGTGAGGATGGGCGCGTATTCGGCATCAGTGCCAAGTGCTGAAGGCGGTTGGATAAACACACTCAAAGGCTCAACGAGGAAATGTTTTAGGTATACGAGTTGGATACAGGTGAAGAGTGCGTCGACGGATGAATCATGTCGCGTGCAATGGTCGATGATAGCAGCGAGTGCAGCTGGCCCAAGCATTAAATCGGAGTCAAAGGAAGGATTGAAAAATGCACAGAGTAGGAGACGTTCGAGGACAGGCCGGCCAGTTTGGACGGTGAAAGACTGGACGCGGAGGCACGTAAGCGTGCTACGCGGGTATGCGGCGTGAAGGTATGAGGGCGTGGGCGGAGAGATGAGGAAGATGAGGAACGTCAGTGGGAGGTCCGGGATACGCGTACTGCAAATGTACAACAAATCCTGCATGACGCTGCTGTCGAATTGTTCAAAGTCGTGTAGCACCACAAGAAGTTGAGATTTGGAATCAAGGGAGGGATACCATGCAGAAAGAGTGCAGATATCATATGCAGCGAAACGAGGTGACCTCCGTTTTGCCATAGTAGAATCGGATTCCAGGAACCCAGAGATGAGATTTTTCATCCCGGTCGGGAGGTTGGGTGCGTCCGAGGGGTAGAGGTGCGAAACGATAGCCGCATGTGGAAGCTGGTCGAGGACGATGTCGATAAAGAGAGACGAAGCGTGGTGGACTGCGATTACAGGGAGTTCGGGGTATGGTAGTCCTGGGAGAACATCTTCGCAGGCCGTGGCAATGCCATGCGCGATGGAGGCTGCCGTTGGGCTGTAGAGGCTATCGATCTCCGCCCTGAGTCTGTGTAGACATTTGGCCCAGCTTGACTTGTACGCTGCTATACGAGCGTCTCGTAGTGTGTCTCCTTTCTCCTCTTCATCGTCCGGTGCATACGGGATATAAAACGAGGTCTATGACTTGCTGTCAGCTAAAGAACTTCAATGCCAACCCTTACGCACCTGGGATGGATCGTCGAGGTTGTGCATAAGCCGAAGGGATTCTCGGCTTTTGCCGGCTGATTGACGCGACGCGACGCGTCCATTACTAGAACGGGCCGATGTCATGCGCACACCACTTTCAAACTTTCAAATTTCAAAGTCACAAATAGCTACCGATCTTCACCCGCGATTAAGGTCGACATGGATTTGCGGACAAAACAAGCACAACCCACAATGGACGTATATGCGTATACTTTCATCTATCGGCCCGGAAAACGAAATTTGTGCGGTCGTTGAATAAACCCCATATCAGAAAGTTTTAGGAGAAACTTAATCCTCATCATACAACAATAGAGAAGGATTAATGTGCCTCGAGACGCCTCGCATTCTCCCCTCAAAGTCGAGGCCGAGAAGCAAGTCGAGAAGGATGAGCAGCCGTCATATGGAACCATCTTCATTGCAAGGAGTCGATATGCGCTCCCTGCGTTCAGCGCGGTCATGGATAAGAAAGGGATGGACCTGAACCATACCTCCTTCCCCAACACATCCAATTCCAATGACCTAGTACCTAAAGTACTCAGGTCAGAACGACGAGGATGGTAAACTCGCCAGGATCGGGTCCAACACGCTTCACCCTCCATCACTGGATCCCAGCGGACGATGCACCCTATCATGGGGGAGCTGGCAAAAGACCGAATGACAGTATTAGCTCACAGCCTTCCCCTAAGTGCAAAGTGAGCGTGAGCCCTTACGCTATAACGGGTCCTATTTTCGTCTTCCCATATCGATCGCTATATCAATCGTTTTCACTCCACCAAACCAAATTACCCAACGCATTACTACCGACCATGGCCAGAACCATAACACAGCCTGACGTGTTGAAGTTCCGGCCGTGCCGATGGTGCGCTGACTGTCGAAGGATGGCCCTTTCTCATCCACAGAACCCCAGCGCCATTCCCACAGGATCTTGTAACACATCTTATATCATACCTTACACCTGTGGGAAAGGTCGGTGTGGAAGAATGTGGTGCTATCTGGGGATCCCGAAAAGAAAACAAAAAGGAAGATAATCTGCGGAACAGCCTACTCAAATCCAACACTGGAGCATAACCTTGCTGATTCTCCCACTGGCTTCCTCAGCTGGATCCATGGGGGTGCACGAATTGGGACGACGACTATCATTGGACTAGTGATCAAAGTTGGTAACTTCAACGACAATCCACTCCATCATTCTTCTGCTCATACAGAAGCACTGAAAATGCCATCACAGTCCACGCGCCGTGAGACCACTGCCATATTTATATCACTTATGAGGCTCACAAGTATAAGACCATCGGAGTCATTCTTTAGTCGGCCCTCTTCCCTTACCACTCGCCCCACCCACAATGTCGACAGAAACGCCTTTCAAAATCGCTGTACCCGACGAGAGTCTCGCGTCCTTAAAGAAGAAACTCGACCTGACGAGGCTTCCTGATGAATTGGAAAACGTCGGGCGGGATTACGGCGTGCCGTTGAAAGACATTCAGCGTCTAATCGCGTATTGGAAGGACGGGTACGACTGGAAAAAACATGAAGCCCAGCTCAACGAGGAGTTGCCACAATTTACGCGTGATATTGAGGTCGAGGGATTCGGAACTTTGAACATACACTACGTGCACAAAAAAAGTTCAGTGCCTTCAGCCATCCCGCTGCTGTTCATTCACGGATGTGAATCGTCCTTCTATGCTGTTTCTTTTGGGGCTCTCTAAATCGTTGTTTTATCATATATAGGGCCTGGGAGTTTCCTAGAAGTTAGGAAGATTCTGCCGTTGCTGGTTGACGACTCCGGGGAGCATCCCAGTTTCCATGTTGTGGCTATTAGTTTACCAGGCTATGGGTTCTCGGAGGCACCAAAGAAGAGAGGGTTTGCCATCTCTCAGTATGCGGAGGTGTGTTCCTGATGGGTATTACGACCATAGGACTCACCAAAAGATATAGATATCCCACAAATTAATGCTCGCACTGGGATATAATGAATACGGTGAGGTCTCCCTACGCGACCAACTATTGTGAGGCTAACAAGTAATGTACTTCAGTAACCCAAGGAGGTGATTGGGGAGGCGTCGTACGTTCCCTTCCTACTGCAACTTCTGCCGGCTGATGTTGTTGCGCCAGATCGCCAAACACATCGCTTCTGTTTATGGTCCCAAGCATAACAAAGCGTGGCATACGAACTTTCCCATGTAGGGAATGTGAAAACTCTTACATCTGTTTATACACTAATTTCTCATGAAGGTCCCCACCTCCGAGCCTATGGGGCAGTCCAATGCTCTTCTTGAAGAATCTAGTGACACCCCTTACACCTTTTGAGAAAGCAGGTCTGAAACGCACCCAATGGTTCGCCGCGGAAGGTCGAGGGTATTTCATAGAGCAGTCCACCCAGCCTCAGACCTTGGGATATAGTCTCGCAGATTCCCCCGCTGGGCTCCTCGGTTGGATCTATGAAAAGCTCGTGAGCTGGACCGACGATTATCCTTGGACTGACGATGAAGGTCAATTCCCTCAATAATCAATTCAAACTTCTACTCACGATTTATTCAGTTCTTACCTGGATTTCAATTTACTGGTTCTCCAGACCCGGACCAGCAGCCTCTGTTAGGATATACTACGAGTATATGAAAACGCAACCTGAAGCTTACAGAAAGCGTATCCCTGTCAATATCCCTACTGGATATTCCTATTTCCCAAAGGAGCTCCGGATTTCACCACGATCGTATGTCCAACTATTGGATTTTCTTTCACAGGCTGATGAGCTATGCGCACCTAGTTGGCATAAAACGCCTAATGTTGTGTTTGAATCGCAACACGAGAGCGGTGGTCATTTTGCTGCCTATGAACGCCCAGAAGCTTTAGTCGGTGACTTGAGGAAGATGTTGGGGAAGGGCGGACCTGCTTTTGCAGTAGTTGCTTCGAATAACGGATTCAAGTCCTGAGTTACATTCGTAGGCGCGCATGTATATACTTTGGCCGTTTGTTTCTCTCTTGATCATCGTTGGTCTTGAATCCTGCATCATACCGCTGTAAAGTGATGTTCTTTTTTTTCTCATCAATTTATCACACGGTGCCTGGTGGTAGTCCGCGGCGCTAGCTGTTACGCTAGGCGTATATATACATATGGGATGAGAATGAGTGAAGCCGTGAGGGCAGCGGATGAACCCGAGGGCTGATAGAGCCTTTTGCTCGTCGAGGGTGGTTTTAATTTGAGCGTAGAATCTCGTTAGGGCCACATGCTCGGGTGGGGGCGCTAATTCACAGATGATTCGGGCGCTAGTGAAAGAAAATGAACGTAGAATCCCGTGTTTGGGCCGCACATTCGTGATGGATGGCGTGAGTTCAGGAATAACTCAGGCGCTTGCGAGATAGGTATGGAATCGAGTCCGAGAAGGCCACATGTCCTGGGTGTATGCGCCAACAGAGGCCGAGGTGTAGATGTAGATGAATGTAGGAGACCGTTACCCAATGCCCCTGGGCCCTCCGCTGGCCTGGGTTGTGAATGCGAATGCTTGGGGATTGTTTCGAAGGAACGCGGTGAAGGGTCGTGAGGTTCATTAGTTCGTCCCTTGTGTGGGATCTCTTGAATAGTTGGCGCTCATATAAAATATGTGCCCTTGTTTGTGATGGACTTCCGCACTTGCACGACTGTGCTTCTTGGGGCAAGAAACAGACCCTGTACTCGTCTGTGGGGGCGTGCCCCGGGATCGCTCTGACTGCTTTTGCACACAGGTTGGGACTGCTGTCGAGGAGGGGGAGTTGGCATGATCCCCTATTGCCGTATGTTGGTTTCAGTGGCTTGCCGCCTGCATCTGATAATGTGAGGAAGCTGTGGTCGCTGTATTTTAAGGTCACGGAACACTGTCAACGAGGCATGTAGGCGTGCGTCCGCCGTTTCCTTGCGGAGTGCGTCGATGGGCGTCGCCATCGAGGGGTTTCCTGGTTCTGCCCTAGTGGCCTCGCGTCTTCGTGGGCCGCACGGTGCATTGACCATTTGGCCGCGGAGGGTACGGCACAGAACGTAACCGTGTGTTCCGGGCTTTGCGAAATCCACTTGCGCAGCTTTCTAAAGTGATGGTTTTCACTTAAGCAAATTAAACGGGGCGATGCGAGGGGAGGCGAAGATGTCAGGATA
Source organism: Podaxis mareebaensis (assembly GCA_018524725.1). Classification (NCBI taxonomy): domain Eukaryota; kingdom Fungi; phylum Basidiomycota; class Agaricomycetes; order Agaricales; family Agaricaceae; genus Podaxis; species Podaxis mareebaensis. The sequence goes on from JAEUWP010000178.1 coordinate 127,884, forward strand.
GGCAACCTTCGGTCACAGAAGTGTAAGAACATTCAACGTTCCATCCCCGAACAACGTACCCTGCCTCATGCTGCTAGCCCACAACGTTAAACCTCACGGACCGGCTTCAGGATCCTTAGTGTACATGTATAATGCATAATGCATAATGCGTGAGACGATACATGGTACCCTTTCGTATCAGTTGAACATTATCCTCGACCATCGCAAAGGCTTAGGACGTCACTTTATCCCCTCCCAAACCTCCCATACCTCCCAAAGCCATTTCCAGTATGATACCCCCTCTCCAGACTAGTTTTAACAGCATCCCTTAACATATCGCAAAACCTAGCCTTCGTGAATCCCTTCGCCTGCTCATACTTCACCCTGGCAAAGTAATCGGGCCAGGACTTGACCTGATATATCGCTTTGATCTCCTTGACGATTTGTTCTGGCATACCTTCCTCCGCAAAGCCATAGTTATCGTCCAACGTCGATAGACCGTGCTGACCACCGTAAACCCTCGTGAAGAGGTCCAAGAACATGATCTGGAACATGATCAAACGCAAACTGGTCCTGGCATTATAAAATGTGGTATTAAGGCGATAATCATTTGCTCCCTGATCAGAAGTGTTCCCCAGCTCGGGTGACTTTTGTAAGATCCAGCGAACGTTACGAATCGTAACTTCCTCAAGGAATGCGCCGCTGAGCTGTTGCCAACCGATGCGTTCGCAAGCTTTCACCGAAGGCAGGACATGAACCAGGACAATGAGGATGATGAATTCGCCCAGGTCAGGCACGAAACGCTTCACCCTTGACGCTGGTTGATCTCTGAACCTCTTCAAACGGCTCATCGCATCATCAACGATAGCGGGATTGGTGCGGGCCAGGCAAAGGACTAAGTGGAGGAGATGACAGTACGCGATCACAGCCTTCTCTGAGACGTAGAGAAGTGTGGCACCGCCTTGTTGGTGATGCACACTAGCAGGCGCTTGGAGCACGTCATCGCAAGATTTCATGAGCGAGACCACAATGTTATTCATCATGCGGTACAGCACCCAGATCGCCCTGAGTGGTTGTGTCGAAGCTCCCATCGAGGCATTCCAAGCAGACCCAATGCCGCCACTGGCAAGATCGATCTTATTAAGTGCAGGCCAGACGTAATTATACGCCCGTTGGAAGTGGGGTCGATTAAAAGCCAAAGGAAGGAAGAACTCGAAGGGTCGCTTCTGTATGCTTTTCCGCACGTCGTGGTCATTGAAGGCTTCATAGCTGAGCCAATCGAAGTCTGAACTCAGAGTCCGTTGCCGGCGGTCGACAGAGACTCCAATGCCCAAGACGGAGTCCTGAACAGGAGTACGGAGGTAGAAACACGTCAACTCACGACGAATGAGGATGTGCATCGACGAGATGACATTCCGCGTTCGGGGATAAGCCTTTCCGAAAGAAATGAGTGACTCGGAAGTGAGCATGTCAGCTATCTCAGCCAGAATGTCGTCGTTGAGTAAGCCCAGGTAGCATTTGGGAACGATAGGTGGGTTAGGAACAGCAGTGGTTACCCTGGGGCGCCCAGGGGACGAGGGCGGGTTGCGATGCGGAAGGGCATCGGAACCATAGGGGCAGGATCTGCACCGGAAAGTTGAGATCAGCTCGTAGGTCTGGCCCCAACGAGGGTTCGGTTTTTCAAGTCGATGGATCCTCCGAGGATCACGGGCCGCCCCCTTAACTTGATGAGTAGTTTGGCTATTGACGCCAACCCACGGGTCGACCGAGACGGCGGGTCGCGGGTCAGCTTGCCACTCTCTCTCAAGTTCCTTCTGATAGTATGTGACGGGCTGGGGGTGAGATAGCTGCGTGCGACACCAGTTGTTTCCTGGGAAGAGGCTTTCATGGAAGTGGCTTTCACGCAGGTACGAAACCTCAAACGCTTCGCCAATCTCAATAAATCCACCGAATTCTTGTTCCACCTGTATCGTGGCGTTTAGCTAAGACTCTGGGGGCAAAGGCAAATAAAGGACGCACCTTGCTGCTTGAAAAGAAAGTCAAGAACTGCAGGAAGAGGCCACGTAACGTCAATCCTGGGGAATATCTAAAGATGCAATCAACAATGAATTCGGCAACAATCTGCATACTATACTAACCCTCCGGTATATCCTGCCGCAAGCGTATCCTGAGGCTTCAAGAGATCACAACATATGTAGGAGCCAAAAAGGTTCGGGTGGTCGATGTCCTTGACCGTACTTGACACCTTGGGGGGAAGAGCTGGCTGTACACCGAACCATCAGCACAAACCGAGAACACATCGCACGGCCAGAAACCCCACCCATTCTTCTGGTAAAACGACATCAAAGTGCAACGCCAGATTCTTCCAGGGACCACTCGGCGGTGTAAGTACGAGACAGAACTTCCGGATATCAGCATCATCAGTGAAGATGGCAACGCCAGGGTACGGGTTCTCGAGTAGATCGGTCAAATCGTGGTGTAACCGAGCCAAACGAGAAGCACGAACACGAGTTCCATCCATTAGCATGAGAAATAATACAGTGGATGAGTTGATTGAACAAGGTGCGTCTTTTCGTGCTTTATATGCCTGGGCACCCAGGTTCCAGGCAAGGATTGAACGGTCCTGCGCTGCGGCATAAGGGACGTGGCAAAAGCGTGTATGCACAAGCGAGCAACAGTGGATAGGTGAGTCGATGAAACATACATGAGACGAAATGAAAGACCGAAAAAGTCGGGTCCCCACTTGTACAATGAATGGAGCAGGTCGCGGTGGGCGCAGCATGTTGTGGATTTTCTCATACACGGGCAGAAGCATCCATAACCTGGATTCCTCCCTGCCTAGTGGGGCATGGGTGAAGGAGAAGCGCTCAATCAATGTAATGGGTAACCTTGAAAGGTTACAGATAGGATCTATGGAGTGTTCAAATGCTGCTGCTACACTAGTATGTTACAGCATATAAATGGCTTAGAGCGGTAGAAACAGACCAATCTTCCAACTTCTCTCAGTCCACCAACAGCACAGAATCCAACACTGAGAAACCCGTGGCCACGCCTCCCTCATTACTTTCCGTTCCCTTCGTGCGTACCAACCACCCAACTGTATCCTCCTTCACAGTACTATCCGATCCGTCCTTGCCAAATAGCGACCATCCAAAGATCCCCAATTCGCTGATAACATCAGTCTTCACGGGCGTTTGGCTTTCTAAAGAGCCATTCGTGCTTCCTGTCCGAATCAAATAGTTACCCACATTCGCAGGGGTCACGATCAACTGCATCGCGGTCCATGCCCGTCGCTCTTGCGGTGGCAATGTATCCAGAAATGCGGGTATATCCTCCTTGTATACGTTATTACCTCCGCCTTCACGTTGCGGTTTGAGGACCAGCGATTTTGCCTCCTCTCGTGCTTTCCGTATGCCATAGTTCACCGTTCCAGAGCGGATGGATTCTGTATCAGGTGTCAAGAGGTCGTCACCAACGTCAAGACCCCACATGTTCATAAAGCTATTCCGCAGTTCCTGGATCTCCTCCTTGCTGAATAATTGTTTATATTTCTTGTCGTCGGCGAGGAATCTCTCCAACATACCATCCCGCGTGAGGACTTCTTGTACTTTCTTGCCACCGGCCAGCTGTAGTGCAAGTGAGGGACATTTGATGGCGATCGACCTTTCAAGGAGGAAACGAGTGGCATAATGTGCCGGGGTAGGAAAGTCCGCCGGGGTGTAAACTGAGCGGAAATAAACCACGGAGATCTCAACTGAGCCTGATGGTTCCAAATCGGTGGACACATCGACGTAGAGTTTCCTTGTGGCTGGGTCGACTCGTGCTGTTTTTCCGAGGTCAGTCATTGTTTGCCTGATCATCCGTATTGAGAATCTGCCAACGCCCGCTGAGCTCTATGTGCATGTAAGGGACGTAATGCCTCACTTATCCAACAACTCGTATTCGAGCCATTTCTGGTCAAAAATGTTCCGTTCATTATCTTGAGTGACAACAAGGATTCGGGTCGACCTGATGTGCGGTCAGTGTCAGTAGGAGCCAAGGAGGTGGGATGTATCCTTACGTTGACGATGAATATGCTACATGGGCAGCAGCGAGTCCAGCAGCTAGACCGGAGATAGTCTCGTTTGGGGGGAAATTCTCCGATCGTAGGTGAGATGAAACGTTGAAGTAACCCGTAATGTGCTGAAGATACCTGCGAATCCTGTCAGTCGAAGCACCCCTAATGTTGAGGGATGAAGAAATCAACCTATGTAGTTCCGAAACACGTTGTGAAAGCGCCCCGAAGGACGCCGAAATCGTGTTGAACTCCACCTGCTTCAACGATGGTCCCTGTCCACCCGGACTGTGCAGTAGATAATCCGATCTGAAAATCCCTAAATGCAAAGACTAGCGCCAACTAATATCACCAACAACATCACAAGCAAAATCATACTATCCACACACCTGGTCAATCCCCTCGTCTCTCAGCGCCTTCCAACCTCTCCACAACTGCCCGGTGAAGTCATCCACCTTGCCCACCCCATTCTCCGCACCCATGACATCATCCAAGAACTCCTCATCTAATGCAATGCGACTATATAACACGTTGTAAATCCCCTGCAACTTTTTCGCCTGTTCAAATAGCTTTCTTGGGAACGGCGAGGGGAACAACGCTAAGGGTGCATGAATTGCCGCACTAGGAACCTTGGGAAGCGGTCGCACAGGTGGGAGGTACAAGAGGCCATGAGATAAAGCATAGGTCGTAGCGTAAACTGTGAGTTCCTCCAGTTGAGTTTCTGTGAGTGTAGGAGGCCAACTGGCGTAGTCGAATCCTGGCATAGTGTCGCGAAAAAAATACTGGTACTGATCGGATGGAGTGATTGTGATGCTGAAGGCTTTTGAAGGCTTTCGCTCCTGGGCTGTACTCGGATCCTAGAGAAAGAGGGCTTAGGAAGAATGCTTACACATTCTGGAGATGGCGACATGCTTGCTGAATGATAAGACTGAAATGGCACCTACCGCTTTCGTCACTCCCGAACCCGACCCTTTGCCTTCCATCATACCCAGGGTCGCGAATCAGCCGATTCCAGGTGACCTTCAGACCAAGATATTACCTCGATGTCTATACATATGTACAGTATTCTACAATAGCAGTGAGTTATACCTCAGATATACTACCCTATAATAACTGCATCAACAGTCCCTCCAAGCGCGAAGTCACCACCTCGTCTCCCAACTGTCGAATCCACTTCAATCTCGCCCCAGCCGTATCATTAACATGCTCGAAGCATTCAGGAGGCAGCCAAGTAGGTCCAGGGAACGTCTGCCTATAGCTCACAATCTCCTTCACAACTTCATTACTCCCCTGGGCTACGATAGCCTTGATCAACTTCTCTGCCCTGGCTTCATTCGACATTCCCTCTTCTCGCAGATCCGGCCAGATACTGGATGCAATATGATGCATCGCAACCAGTCGAACAAAGTCTTGTAAAGGTTCTTTCAATAGTGCTCGCAAATATGCGCCGATAAGTTGTGGGTCGTTCTCGATAGGATATAGGTACTCCTTGAGTCCGCCACACAAGACTTGCTCACATGGGGTCCGGATCGTTTTGAGGATATGGTTGAAGTCGTTCCAGAGGTGTTTACGATAGTCAACCGCATAACGCATAGAGGTGGGTGCCAGGAGCAACTTGGCAAAAGTAGTATCCGAAAACGAGATCGCGTCGTACAGCGCCACGAAATCCGTATAGAACTGGAAGAATGGTGTTGTACCTCCGAGGAACCTAGCAGCGACTTGTTCCAAGTTCGGGTTCACTACTGAAGTCTGACCGATTTTGGCCGGCGTTCTCTGAGATGCCTCATATGAATATGGTTCCAATACCTGGCTCGTCAACCTCTCCACCACAGCATCCCTAAATACCTCTCCCGAAGAATCGTTATCCGGTTGTCCATGCTCCAGCATAAACATCCTCATACACCCAAACACCGCTTCTTCCCTCGAGAGCGCGAACTGATCCAACGAGAACCGAGAAAGGATGTCCCGGCTAAGACCCGACAAGAATAGACTTGCCCTCGTTACTTCGACCTCGGATGAATCCCATCCTGAAGGCAGATGCTTAAACACTTCCGAATCCGCAGACCGCAGGAGATGGTTTATAGGCGCGAACGTCCAGTCTCGGTGTAAAGGCAGGCCAAAGCTCCGACGGTGTGAGGCCATTGGTAGCCTGAGCGTTAAGGACGTTGCGATGGATCTGGGCGTGATCTGTAGAGGTGCGACTCGGTTACTTTTATCTGGCAGGATCGTATGTGAGAGGAATGGCGAGAGGATAGATAAGCCACCCTTTTCCCAGATAACCGTCGGAGAAGCGATCTGATGTTGGTTAACCCAATCTGAGGCTACGAGGCGCATCAACTCCTCCACAACGGTGGTCGCGGTGTCTTCATCACCAGGCATACACCTCAGCAGGATAGACAAAGCCTGAGCAATCCAGAGCTCTTCCGAAATTCCTGGAAGTCGCCTCGACAGCGTCAAGTACGCAGCAAGGAATCCAGAAAGTTGACGCGCATGAACGTAGTTCCTCGCGTCCATTACATTCGAGCCGATAGCGCCCCATAACGAGCGGGTCACCAACTTCGCACAGACCCCTGAAATACCGGGAAAAGGAAGTTCAAAAGGTGGTGAAGATGGCGGTCCTTCCAGGTGAGGCGGCAAACACGCCAACCACAACCGAATTACGGCGCTCAACAGCCCCGCATAGACCGCTGCGTTGCTCAAATCCTGCACAACACCCTCAGCATCCAATTCCCTCTGTAACGAGTCCAGCACCTCATGAACAACCCTTCCCCTGACTCCATCACGAAAATCGCCTTTTACACTCTCCGCAAATTCTGTCCTCTCAGCCTCGCCACCCTTAATACCGTTCACCTTACATCCCTCTAACCATTGTGCCTGTGCTCCCCATACTGCACCCCAAGCCCGCCATTCCCCTTCCATGTTTCCCAACCCCTCGGCAAATTGCCCAATCTCATCTTTCCAACCCCACCCCACAACCTGGCTCCACAAAATATCATGATCAGGCGTTGTCTTATGCGGGTCCACAGCACACACAATCCACGCATTCAACAAATCCAACCACGCGATTTTGAGTTTTTGCGAAGTACAGGTGGGGGAGAGGATATATTGGCTTAGGCGGGAAAAGGGCTGCATGGCTGTTGTTGCAATATTTGAGTACAGCCCATATGATGCCAACGTGGTGTAGAGGCGTAATGTGAGTGTAAGAAGGCTTGTTGCGAGGGCTGAGGGAAAGGGTGACGATGGTGGGAGGGGAGTTATAAACCGGAGTAGGGCGTCCGTGGGTTCTTTGAGTGCCTCTGCGTTGACTCGGGAAGCCGATGCTAGGGTAATGAGGAATTGAAGAGCAGCGGGCTCTGGAAGAGGGTCGTTCTCCTTGGGCGGGATAGGGGTAAGTAAGAAGGACCGGAAGGTATTTGTCAAGAGATTTGGCGTCTGAACTATACTCTCCGCGATCTTGTTACTCTGTTGCGCGAGTCGATGTAGGATGGCAAGTAACTGAGTCAAAGATTCCGGGACAGCGTCGCCTTGAGACAAAGCTGTAGCGATTTGCGGGAGGAAGAAATCTAGCTGAAGCGAAGCAATGGCCGCATCCGAACTTTGCTGAAGTTCAACACCCTCCAGGTCTGTGATATCCTCATCCCAACCAACAAGGGCAGCCCAAACAACCTCAATGGCACGAGCACCAACGCTACCCCGCTCATTAATAGCTTCCGCACCAGCGGCTATGATACGTTTCCGTATCTCCTCCGCTTGCGGTTCGAGCACATCCAGAGCTGGGAACTTTCCTTTCTTCGCTTTTCCAAGGTTCAGCATGATGTGGGCCAACACACCCAACATAGTCGCGCGTTGTGCCGGTACGGTTGACCTCGACAAAAGGAAAATGTCGTCCAAGGTATAACCGGCAGTTGAGCCTTCAGCATGGTGGTGAAGACCAAGGTGAGTTGGGAGGTTCGTTGCGACAGATAGAGGAATAACATTTCCATGGAGGTCAAATCGAAGGGAAGTGGAGGACTGATCGGGGAGAGGATTTCCTTGCATCCAAGCAAGATTGGGATCGTTAGCGGGAGCATTAGGGAAGTATCGTTGACGAATGTATTCAGCAGTGCCTTCTTCTGGTTCCCCATTCAACACTTTCTTTTCCGTCTCTTCTTTAGGAGCTCCAGGCTTTTCCAGCTGTGTAGGTGGTAGTAGTGGTAGCTGGTCAAGGATATCCGCCGGTGGTGCCATCTTGCCGGACCATTGACCAAGAGAAATGGCTGATCCATCATTCGTTGCAGGCGGTAGCGCTAGTGGACTTTTCTTGGGAGACGAAGGGGCGGACTCGTAGACATAAACATCATTTGGGTTGAGTTCGGCGAAACGTAACTTGCGATCCAGACGACTAGCAGGACGTGAACCGGGGCGTGAAAGGGCAGGAGGCGAAACCCCTGTGAGCCATTGAATTAGTTGATTATATATCAAACGAAAGAAAATTATGACTCGCACCTCTCCCATTTAGCCTTGGTGGCGCAGGTTCATCCTCAGATATCGGAACTGTCGAACGTTGAGCGAAACCATGCTAACATACTTGCAATAGAATATCAACTCACCTTCTGGTAAATTCTTGAGCGTCTCCCCCTGATCGTTACCAAAAGACGGTGGTGGAGGTCTCGACTTCTGAGTCGGCCATCGGACCTTCGTAGGATTCTTTTCTCGTGCCAATCGAGCGCGTTTCAACACGTCGCCAATGTCTGCACCGAACCGTTCCAGGATCTCCCTTTTCTCTGCCTCTCGCTCCTCATCCGTCATACTTGCTACGCGGATTTCGTTCTCCTTGCTTATCTGCTGTCTCCAATCGTCGGTAGTAGATTTCTCGACTTCTGCGCCATCTGCAGCAGTAGATTGGCTGGGAACCACAGTAGGAGGTGCCTGAGGTCTTGAAATTTTCGATGTCTGTGTAGATTTCCGTGCCTCTTCCCTACTCCGAGCAAAAGCACTCTTGGACCTATGTTGTACAACAGGAAAACCATGCGAACTCGAGGTAACTGGTTTGGGTGGCAGAGCGGGGCCACTGGGATGTCGTTCTAGTACGGATCCTATGAGAAACTGGCCATTCTTCGACATTGCGGATGGGGAGATGGGGGAGAGCGCAGAACCATGATGCGATTGCTGGAATGCTGTTTTGCTTTTCAAGAGAGGTGGTTTTCGATTATGTCATCGCAAATCTAAGTTCCGTCACCCTTCCAGGCGCTTCTCTTCACAGCCTTTCCTTTTCCTAGTCTTTCTCGAATAAGATACTAGGAAACTAGACATAACACACTGCGCTTGTAGCACAACATGCCCGAAAAACGCTATTATCTTCCACCATGATGCAGAAACCTCTGGTTGCCATTCTCCAAGTACCCCAGGGACTTGTTATAATCGATCTCGGGCTTTTGATATCCAGGTGGCGCGTTGGACCGCATATTAAGCCCAGCCAACTGTCTCGAAGTGATCTCCACTGGCTCCGACTGCAAGGGCTTATCTTTCTGGCCTTGACTTTTCGTCACCCATCCTGCGGTCTCAAATCCTGCGAAATCGACTGTATACTGTGGAACTATCTGGATCATTGAACCTGCAAAAGGATCATAAACCCACCTCAATGGAAAGCCTTGGAAATACGAATGTCGGCTTCAACTTCATCTCCAGGTCAATCTCCCCCTGTAAAATTCTCCTGTTTGGACCTTCTCCTGATTCATCGACATTCCAAAAATATGCCCTGCTCAAAGCAACTTTGAAGAAGTTGTCGGACCTTCTGTCTGGGCTCTCGGCCGTAGCTTCGGAGCCGGTCGTCGTGGCCCTAACCAGCTCAACGCGCATTGCAGTCGGGCTGCTGAGAATATCGAGTGCCTGAGTATCCTCCGATTCCAGTATCAAATACAGCGGGATGGGAGATCCCAAAGCATACTGTAACGGCCTTGCGATGGACAACTATTCAAACTAACCGTTAAACGTTGAGTGGATAGACCGTTCAAGCACATACTTGACATTGGACTTCCACACTCTTTCCACCAAAGAGAACCCCTTCGACTTTGATCTTTGGTAACACTCGCCACCCTTCTGGGTCCTGTTTCGGACCGGGTAAGGCTCTGCCTTCCGCATAAGCCAGCCTCCTCAAGGAAGTCGGTGCCGAATCTGGCACGGTGAGCGGTTGATAGATAAAAGTCGTCATCAATCTCGGCCAAATCTAAATCATTTTGCCAGACCACTTTTGGGCAACCTAAAGACTCACTTATGATTAACCCTCAGCACGCCCCTCTTGACTGTGACCACAATCTTATAGTCCAAATATGCAGGACTGGCTCGCTCAGAAAAACTGGGTGGTAGGTGGTAAATCCCCTTCTTCCCATGCGGACCAACGACTTCCACCTCCTTTGGAAGCACAAACTCGAACGGCCAGCTATGCTTCTCCTGCAACTTGCTCGTGGTCTTGGTATCCGCAGTAGTCCATAGCGTCTCCTTCAACGATAAGAACCTCTCTTCCTCCTGACCAACAGTTGTAGTTCCAGCTTGAACCTTTGCCTCTGTCAGTAACCCTCTCGAACTAGACCAAACATCCTCACTTCAATGAACACCGCCTTCACAGAATCAGTCTTCGCAGCATCCAATTCCACAACTCCTGAGATCGTATCGCCCTCCGTAAAAAATGGGACACTCGACGCACTCGGAGACCTGCTCTGCACCCGAAGCACCAACCATGCATATCCTTTCTCGTCCTGTAGGCCTGTCTTGAACTCTGACTTGAAGGGGCGAGAGGATCCGGCGCTGTCAGGCACGACTCTGGCAGTGTCTCTCGCGATTTCTGTGTACCGGGGGAGCTCAGAATCAACCGTAGCTGACATAGTACAGATGACAGCAGGGGCAGCTTTCGTTGTTCGGGGCCCTGGGATGGAACATTTGGCATATCATGTCATGTGTGCAACAAAAAAGCTATTTCCATTTGAGTTGTGAGAGGGTTCTCATGTTGTGGTCTTCAGTCGACGACCATGTGATTCTCTATCACGCCAAGTGGAATGCGGAACCAACGTGACAAGTTATGATTAGGATTAGCTAGCTAATATGTACCATTAGAAACTCTAAGATTTACGTATTCCAAGTGGTAATGAGCGTGTCAGATGCAGCGGTGCAACCAGAAACATATGCTTGGAAAAATGCAATGACGAAGGGTGATGGAGTGAAAGATACCCAAACTCTATGGACCAGGAAAACTGAAGAGTGTAGAAAGAGGTGATGAAGTGAATGATAGGGGGGGGGGGGGTATCGAGAAATGGGATGGTAAGACAAAAAGAAGAAAAAAGGGCGGGAGGAGAGGGGAAAGAGAGGAGAAAATAGAAAGGAGAAAAAAGGAGAAAAATCATAGGAAAAGGAGACGAGGATGATTAAACAGGAGAGGTTCTGTCTTTCTCATTTTCGGTCTCATGTTTTAGGAGGACGGAATCCTTGATGACATCTTCTGGCATAGACTTGAAAATATGCCCCTGGGCGAAGGCCACAACTGTGAGGATGAAAAGTACGACCCAAGTAAGGCACATCAGAACCGCCATGACAATGTGGAGGATATTGAAGCCAGAGAGGTGAAAGATGTCGGCGAATTCACGGATGGTAGCAATCCAACCGACTGTAGAAAGGATTAGAATATAGAACAATTATGCTAGAGGAAAGAATGTACCGTTCGGGAACGTCAGTGCCCAGCATCCCAGGATCTCCTTCATGTTCTTGTGGACCTTGAACCACCACGGCAGGGCGCCGAAGAAGAAGAAGAACACGGCAAGACCGAATAGGAGCAGGCTTCCCATGACACTACCTGCGTACCAAATTTCTCCAGCCATGGGAGAGACTAAGTCATGGTGTGCAAGTCTAAAAGGAATTCATTAACATTGTGTTCTGGGGAGAGGGATAGACGCCTTACATGCTCTGCGACTGTCTGCCCAGTTTGATGAGTGACAAAGCAGTGAAACCAGGCGGTCCACAAGCGACGAAAGCACCGTTTGCCTGGTGTCCTTCCAGGAAACCGGTCATGATGATCCTAGTCAAACGCACTCAGGATACTGGATACTAAAATAGAGATATCCCACGAACCGGACTATATAGATGCAGATATAGAAAAATGTCATGAAGAATCCGAGGCCTAAAGGGGAGAATTGAGACAAGAATCGACTTGAACATCACAGTAGACGACATACCTTGGAAGAAATATCCAATAAGTAATACTCCCAATGCTCTACTATCTTCCGGCGATAGAACCCGCAGGACGTTGAAAGCAACAACACCGACCAACATCTTGTGTTCGTCAGATTAAAACCCTCGTATGCGAGGTGAGGACGATAAACACACCATGGGAAAAATCTACATAAAACGGATAAGCTGACATTCTATAGAAAGGAACAAAATATTCACCAAGAATGCATACGCGGGGGTGAAGTGTTTCAAGTCATGGGGTTTATTGAACCAGATCATCAACATGGGGAAACACGTTAACACTGCGAAAGCAACGTAGACCCTACAAAGCATTACTACTATCCACTCGTCAGGACATGCAAAGCAACGCACCAGAACAACGCATATATGAAATTTGTCCCTACGTGTTGGGCAGGGACGGCATAGTTGATAGTGCCGATGATGATGGTGGCGAAGGAGAGTACCTGCCAACGAGTTCATCACTATTTCAAAGCAAGAGGTGAGATACTTACAATCAAGGGGACGAAGATGCTCTTGATAGGATCTGTCAAGAGTCGATAGGCCTGACGAGGATAGACTGAATAGATATGTGAGTAATGCAATGTCGGGAGAGATACATAGACGTACGGATGGCTTGTAGGAGAAGTGTTACGGTATTGAGAAGGAACAGCGCCATGTTCAGGAAGTAGAAGCCGGTTTCGATCGTCGCGACAACTGACGACCTGTCTTTGAGACCATAGAGGGTGACATAGACGGCTCCAGTACCCATGCCCACCGGGAACTACGTGCAAGGTCAGCAAGGACAAACAGAGCATACGAAGGGTACCAGACTCACCGCCTGCCACGACCAACCGTGTATCCGGCGACAGAGGGCATTCACCCTAGGCATGGTTCGTTCTTCATTATTCACCGTTCTCTCCGAGAACTGGCTTGCTGTATCCGAGTCGATGGGGGCCATTTTCAACGAGTGTGGTGTCTGTGTTTGACGAAAAAATTCTCTAGTGTAACTTGATATAACACAACCGAGAGAATCGGGAAAACGCTCTGCGTCGTTTTGGGAACGTCAAGTTCTGGAGAGTTGTAGGAAAGGTTGGAAACTTTTATATATAATTCTGTGAGGTTGCAAACCTCGGTCAGCGATCGACTGGGAAAGATCTGAGAATCGCCGATTGTGAAACCCTTTAAATAGCCCTTGCACTGCCCGTTCATCTAAGACCATCGTAATGTATCGCCAAGGTTGCATTCGAAGCTCCAATGCTAAATATTTCGGAGGGCAAGTTGTGGCAATAACGAAATCGGTTCGGTAGGTTTCTTGGCTCTTTGATGTCCGGCGGCTGGACCAATAGTTCCCGTTCCAGTGCGAAGCACTGAGATGGAAGAGCAATGGCTGTGCGTTGTTCACGGGTTAGAGTCCTTTGAATGGCCAGAAATTTCAAATATGTACCTGTCTCCAAACTCAGATCTGAGAACTCACCACTCAGACTCAGCTTAGACCCAAGTCCACCTTATGGTTATTTTTGGAATTCCGTTGAACCTGAAGCTGAGGCTACGATAAGGCTAAGTCAAAAAAGTCGAGTGGTTAGTCCCTGTTCGGGAGCCTTGCGCAGCCGAGCTTACGTAGCGAAGGTTTCAAGAGGTTATTGTCATTTGAAGCACAAAAGTGAGCCATAGCTGGAACTAACGTCTTGCTCGTGAACGGCTGCTCTTTGTATAGCATCATATTAGTATGATATAGCTTGACTGGGAGGGCCTTGTTTCCTACCAATGGTCATCGACTGTGTGAGTCAACCCGTAGCAGTGGGCGCCCCTAGTTGCATGCCCAGCGCCAAGCACCTCTATTCAAATGACCCTGTCAGCTCCACCTCAAAATTTTCAGCCAACACTCGAAATTGCGAAACCGGCATATTCTGGGTAAAGTAACGTTGGTCTTGGGAGCAAGGAGCGCGAAAGACCCGGCGCATGAGACGCGTTGTGTGTGAGAGACCAGCTCCAAAGAATCTATACCGCAATGTTCTCCAGCGAAAATGATTCTTTGTTCGTGTTGAGGGACTACCAACATTGATTTCTTGGTTCACAGCGAGGAACACTCTACAGACGACCTTTGATCTCATCATAGACCTTTTGTATCTCTTCCTTCTCAAGCTTCTGGGCAGGCCAGCCGATGCCGAGTCCCTCTGTTTCGTTGGGTTTCGGTATAACGTGGAAATGAACGTGGTCGACTTCCTGTTACACGAGTTTGTAGTTGAATGCCACAATTCAAAACGTGGCTGAATTGTAATTACCTGATGGGCTAACCTGCCATTGTTCTGCAAGATGTTATAGTCCTTGGCACCCTGCGCAACGGCAATCTTCTTCGCAATGGGTAAAGCGTCAGCCAAGTATTCGTCCGGAATGTCCGCCAACTTTTCGCCGTGATCTTTGAAACTGGCATCAGTAACTCATAATCCATACGTAAAGCCAAGAGCGCTCACACTTCGGGATGATCAGAGCATGACCTTTGGACAATGGCCCAATATCGAGGAAGGAGTAACTATAGACAGGTGCAGTGAATCAGAAGAATAAGGGTAGTTACAGGAAACCATACGAACGAGTATTGCGATTCGATCAGTTTATAACTGGGGATATCTCCTGCGTGTCGCCGTCAACTTTAAGCCGGGACGAGACCGTAATGTTTGAGGTGTTACCCTTGATGATTTTACAGAAGATGCAGGAAGCGAGGGACCTGTGTCGAGCGTAAGAACAACGTGTGCAGACAGGGCAGTGCTGCTCACTTGGCTGCCATTGTGATAGGATGTAACAACTCAGGACCTAGGTCGGATGTTGGTACAACAGAAATGGCGAATTCGCACGAGGGGCTCAGCCCCTTTTCAAAGGCCAATCGGAACCTGATGCCGGAACAGCGTAATTGGCCGGCGTGATATCATGGATATATCATATCGTGCAGGCCATAACACTCCCAGCACCCAGAGAGCTTTCGAGTTCCTACGCCGTGTACGTTGTAAACTTCTACTTATAGTGACGGGATAGTGGGGAATGCGAGCGAAGAGTTATACTTAATACATCAGACGTTACCAATACCAACGTTCAGACGCCCAACAGAGTACCCACTCTTATCTTTCATCCAACACCTGAGATGAGCCTTATCGAAAGCGAACTGACTAAAGACACGGCTTTTCAGGAGGTACCTGTTATGTACGCGCATTTCCCCCCTCGATTGAAACGCCATCACATGCCTCTTGTAGTGACTTACAGGACATTGACTCCGACGACCCCTCTAAACGTGCGAGCTTGGTGCAGGGGATCAAAGACGCTTGTATGAGAGTCGGGTTCTTCTATGGTGCGTGCGCTTGATTATCTTACCCACTTCCCTGGGTTTGGCCCTTATCGACGTTTGCAGTGAAGAACCATGGAATACCTAATGATGTTATTGACAGTACTCTAGCCGCGGCCAAAAACTTCTTTGAATTACCGCTGGAGGCAAAGATGGCCGTCCGTTTAAATCTCTCGATCTCAAATCCAGACCCAGCACTGATTCGCACATCACGCACTAGATTGAGAACAAAAAGACACCCAATTTCAAAGGTTATTCTCCACTGCTGAGTGGCAACAACAATCCTTATGGCGCCGGCGATATGCAAGAAGGCTTTGAATTTGGATGGGAACCACTCGAAGGCATGAGCGAAGCAAGGTCCGAGGATGGTGTGATGGCGGGCGCGAACGTCTGGCCTCCAGAAGGCGACGTCCCTGGTTTCCGAAAAGCTGCCTTACACTACTAGTGAGCATGTGTATAATCTTATTTGTAACCGCGGTCCTGACGGTGCCTCTAGCCATGCCGCAGTGAAGCTCGGAAAGGCACTCTTCCCGCTCTTTGCTTTGGCGCTAAACCTACCAGAAACATTCTTTGATGATAAGGTACCATACACATCTTCCAATGAAAAGTTCTCGCTGCCATATGATCCCCAGACGAAACATTCCGCAGCTCTGATGAAGCTCCTTCACTATCCACCGCAAACGGGGCCTATTGATGAGCGGGTTATCGGAATTGGTGCTCACACCGAGTAAGCCATGTGGTCTGCCTATCACTGAAGGAAGCTGACCCTGTCCGTGTATTTGCGCAGTTGGGAGGTTAGTCAAGGCTTTCGGCTGCTATTTGTCAACTGACTGCGGATTTTCCCCCTCCGGTAGTGCTTCACGATCCTCTGGCAAGAACCTGGCATACAGGCATTACAGGTGTTGAACGCGAAAAATCAATGGATTAATGCACCTCCGATCCCTGGGACACTAGTCATCAAGTGAGCGCCCCTCCCTCTGTAGCAGAAGATGTTCATCCTTCCTCGACACCAATTAGTCTTGGGGATCAATTTGCACGGTGGACTAGTGAGTCAATGGCTATACGAGGCGCTCCGTGAGCTCAGATGCGCTATAGATGATATCTTCAAGTCGACTGTGCACCGTGCAATCAATCGGAGCGGGGTTCGGCGATACTCCATTCCGCTGTTCTTTGGGACAGATTACAACGTCCGACTCGATGTCAGCAACATTTTTTTGACCCGCTTTAAATGCACCCTGACGCCCGTTAAGCCCATCCCAGGTTGTGTCTCCCCCGAACGGCCCCTCAAGTACGAAGTGACCACTGCGGGGGAATACGTCAAGTCCCGTTTACAGGCGACGTACAATCATAAGTGAGATTGTTGACATCCGTTACGCATGGCCAAGTCTATATGAAAAATAGCATGATTGATGACCGTAGATAATCGTGAAGTTTTCATCGAGAGCTCGAATGAGATAGCAGCCGTCCAATTCAATTATATTTGATAACAAATTAGAAGTACAGTCTGACGAGACCAGATCAACGAATGCCCGTCGAGGGGTCGAAGAAACGACGCACATTGGGTGGCCTGAAAGAAATAGAATCCGGCAACCGCCCCTCCTCAGGATACCGAGCAATTATCAAGGCCGTATGGCTTCTAACGTTTCCATTGATGTCACACTGTTCCCGCGGATAACCTGCCGAAAGCCAGAAAATTGAGTGAGAAACAGCAAGAAACAGCGATAAAAGCAGAAGCGTACCACAGTGCCAATGGGGTGCTTTTGTGCAGGTGTGGTCTCTTCGACCGCGTCGTCAATGACAAGGTTCAGGAAAAGATCGTATCCGCGTAGGGTTCCGCTAACTTTTCGACCGCCCTGGAGGTGGATGAAGAGTTTTTTGTCCATGAACTGTGAGGAAAAGTACAATCAGCATCTCAGCACGTTTAAAACGAACAAATCGCGGGTCTACCTTCTTGAGCTCGGGCTGGGAGGCTTTCGACATGGTGGTGGACGGTTGTTGCAAGTTCCACTCCTGTCAGTACACAATCCAGATTGCAACTCACGTGATACGGTTGGGCGATCAACGTGACTCTGCGATCGCGTACCTAACACTTTCATATTTGTTAAAGGGGCTTGTCATCGTCCCCCTCACCAAGGTACTGAAGATCGTTGCACAGTGCCTTTAACGTCCCAGAGTTAGTAACGTAGCAGAAGTACGTTAACGCAAGAGGTCATATTGGTACCTCAAATCTCACAAGTTCATTGAGCCTCCGCTCGGGGCCGATGGTTGCTCTAGTGACTCAAATCTGCTTCGAATACATTTACACCACGCACTGCACACATCAAAAGACGCAAGGATAATCCAGCTTTGCAAAAATATAATGCAATATCCTCGTATACCAGTCGCGAGTATTCTCTCACTAAACTTACTCGATGGCTTCTCAATGCTGGACCATTCTATGAAATTTCGCTACTTGGAACGTATCCTCTCTACACCGGAGTATCTCTGAGAGCCAACTATGGACAAAATGAGACAGAGCCTCATCTTACACTCGCAGATCTGAGACATTACTTGTCACTACATCGGAAAGAATATAACGTGGATATGTGATACCAGATTTACATATTTACGGCTAGAGCATCGTTACCGAACCTTGTACATCTGTACGACTGTTTCCGACACGGGTGTCTCCTCGTTCAATTTGACTGAGTAATGGATTTCAACGTCCAACTCCCGGGAGTTTGTCTCCCTCTTACGAAGGTGGAACGACCCCGCCACGATGGTATCTGCAGAACACGAATCATTAGTCCAGCTAGGTCTGCATAGAACAAGAAGGGATATACCTTCGGTAACGGTGATTGGTTCTGGTAACATGAAGAGCGTCTGCTTCCAATGCGTCGGCATACTCTGGGGCCCAGTGCTAAAGCTAGTTACTTCCTCTGGCTCCCGTCCCAAACTCTGTCTCCGCTTAGTTGCAGACTTTCCGCCAACAGGCCAAATATCTGCAAGTATTACGTCACCGTCCTGGATGAACTTAACTTTGGTCCGTGGAGAGATAGGATGTCCAGATGGATTGAAGAATGTGTCGAAGTAGAGTACAAAGGAATTGATTTTTGTTCGCTTGTTAACTGTGGGTTTGAGAGTAAAGTCCGATGAGAACTCCAGTTGGCGAGATGTGATATCGCCGAGGACGAGATCCTAGGAGTGCGTCAGGAATAAATACGAACGCGCAGCACAGAGAGAGATTACCTTCACAGTATAAGGTTCGCTTGCGACGGTCTCTGGACCGACGACGTCTACAATTGCGTCCTCGTACAAACCTTCTGCCATTACAGACATATCAAATCCTACAAACAAGGTAAATTTCGTGGGACGTCCCAGACTACTGGAGGCGCACCATAAACATCGTTCCAGAAACCGATTCGTTCCTTATATATCTCCGTAGCATCACAGAGAGCGAGCATCATTTTGCATTGGCTGGGAGCCATCACCCCTCCTGGCCGCAAGAAGCGATCTCTCGCGACCAAAACAGAATCCAACATGGATTCGTACAGTAAAGCATATCCCATCCACTCGGAAACAATGATATCGACTTGTGTGATTCCATCCGGCAGCACAATGTCTTCGACTTTCCCTCGGACCACGGTAATAACGTCCTCGAAGCCGTTGGCCTTCACGATCTTCTCCGCCTTTTCAGCGATGTCGCTGGCATCTACTGCGATTACACGCTTCGCCCCACTTCTTGCTGCGAACAATGATAGAATCCCGGTTCCGCAGCCAACGTCGAGCACTGTTGCATCTCGGAAAAGATGGGGATTCGTGAGGATGAAGTGTGCGTATGTGGAGGTGCGTACTTTATCCTGAATCATGACCGCGTGGATATCTAACGGCAATGGAGTCGAATTGATCAGCATGTTTGATACAGACCCGTCCCTGAACCCACCATTCTCGGCGTAGCTGTCGAAATAATGAGTATCGTCATCGCGGATGGTTTCAGTGGCACCAGAGGGACCAGCTTCCTCCACAGTAGGTAGGTCTAGTCTCTGTTGTATAAACTTGCTGTACTCCAGCAGGCTTTGTTGAGTGAGGGCCAGCTTTTTCTCGAGCGCTCGCACTTTCTTGTTTAGATCCTGACCGTTCACACTTTCGTCATCGTCGTCCGACCAGTCATCGGAGAATGAAGTCTCTGAGAACTGTTTGAGCCTTCTCGTAATGTCGGAGATAGAAAAGCGCCGGAACTCACGTAAAAGTGGATCGTTCTCTAGCGCAGGTACCAGATACTCATCAGCGGAGAACCAGGACTCTTTTCCTGTCAAAGCCAGCGCTTCTTGCGAAGAGGGTTTCTGAAGGTTAAAATAAGCCAAACATATACAGGACAATGGCATCATTATTCACATTTTTTCGCAGATAGTTGATTAGCCTAATGCGTCCATGGAAGTCAAGTCCTGCGCGTAACTCGGAATGCTGTTCGGACCTTTGGGAAGTGGTCCACTCACCTAATTTTGAGCAAACTTGATCCAAGTCAAAACTGTGCTTCCCCTTGTCGTATTCAATAGCCTCCTTTGCAGATGGAAGCTTTACATCGTCGAATAAGGACGGGCATTCCTGCTTTTCGAGAGAATCGGACACCCAGTCGTCCCAATTTTGGTCGTCGTCCTCGCCCATCGAGGACGAAGACGCCGAGTCACCATCCGGGTCCCCTTCGGACAGCTCTGCGAGGTTCACGGGGGGCAGTCTGATGCTCATGAAGTAGCAATGGGTATACAGGAAATGGGGAAACAACACAGGAATGACCGACAGAAACACCTCGAAAACGTGTCACGTGATACGAGATAAGAGATCGTCTGTCGTCACGGGTCCCTTTTGAGGTACATGTCTATTTTTAGACATCTCAACTTAGGGTCTGTTCGGCTACGAAACGCCGGTTCTGGCCTCGGCTTTGATGCGCTACACAGCCAAAACTCATTATTTCGAGCATTCACTATCTCTTTTCACACTGCTGCCTCATGTACTAACCCTATATAACAGACAAAGTAGACCATATGAGTATCAAGTGATTTTGAGAAAGTATTTGAGCAGATATAAGCCAGACCAAAGCATAGGGATGTTATTGCTGGGTGCAGATACTGTCTCAAATATTGGAAACATCATACTTCAAAATTAACTGGAACTGGTTGGGTGGAGAGATCATTGAATGGCCATCCTGTTTATATCTGGGCAGAATTCGGCCTGAGACTATTTATGATACTTGGAGCATGAGCTACAGTGTATACTATGTGTGAGATTGAGGACAGCCGGTGCCATGTTACTATAAAGAAACAACTGGCTATTTTACTCTTCATATATGACTAGTATTTCAGTCCGAAATGTTGGGGAAAGGCAAAGGAGACAATGACATGGCATTTTTTCACAGCAGTAATATTCCTATGCTTTGGTCGGGCTTGTATTTGTTTAGATACTTTCTCAGAATTACTTGATACTCTATAGTCTGCTCTATTTGGTTTGCTATAGGGTTAGTACATGAGGCGGCAGCGTGAAAAGAGACAGTTAATGCTCGAAATAATGAATTTTGGCCGTGTGGGAAGTGCATCAAAACCGAGATCAGAACCGGCGTTTCGCAGCCGAACAGACCCTAAGTTAGATCATGATTCGATTATGGGCTGCACGAACGACGAGTGGCTAAGCAATCGAATACAAGGCCTTCCGGTATCTGGCTGGACGCATGATAAGAGACAACTGTTTCCAACTAATATGGGCTGTGTAATGTGCTTGAATGCTGTTGAGTGTCAACTTCTATCAATAAGCCGAACCTGGATCTCACCGAAAGTAGCCAATCACAATGATCATGCATGGGAGGACCCTTGCACCAACCACTTCCAAATTTCTTATTATAACTCTAGGGCTTTTGTCCCGCAGTGGAGGCCATGCGGCTTACACTTTTGTGTGATTCGGGATGACTAGGACGGCACCAGTTTGAGCGCTGCCCCACAAAGAGCACTATCCTGTTGAGGCGTAATCCAAGACAGATGGGTAGCCTGGGACCGACACCGATTACCATGGAGGTGGGAGGTACTCGGGAGCTCAATTATGTCGCCCATCCCGGGTGACATGGACACATGTGCATGAAAGAAGGATCGGCTTCTATGCGCATTTGGAGGAAATATTTAGAAATAATTCATAAATTTGGAGGCGCGAAGGTTTTAAACCAAGTTGCTAGGAAGTAGCAAAGCACCCCACGTAGATCCTTACCGTGACCTTCTAGCTCATTGCTTGTAACATGGCTCAGCAAACGTCCACTAGCAATAACAGCAGAGACGATCCAAGTGCTTCTACAACTTCAACGGACTCCCTGCTTTCCACCAACACCACTACCTCAACCATCAATCCGCTCGCCAGAGCCGGCGGCAGGGCCAATCCCCCACCAAAAGACTACGCAGCAGCTTTGTCCGTCCTTCAGTCCCGCTATGGGGCGGGCGGTCATGCAATCCCCTCTCCCAAGACTAAACCGTCCGAGAAACTCCAGGATAGTAAACCAAGTGATCCTAACATTGTTTCATTTCGCACTCTTTGCCTCTGATTCTGGACGGCTACACTAGTGAATACGATGATACCGGGAGACAACTCCCAACTGACCCTGGTCTCGGAGGCGTCGATCTCGAGTTCTAATGCCACTGCTAGCACCAGTGCGAGTGCCCCAAGCTCGAGCAGCAGTACGACCCAATCTGCCGATAAGAAGAAGAAGTCAGGGGGAATACGTTCTTTGTTTAAAGGTAATCTAGCTCTTTGCTGAGATAAAGTCGCTGATACTCTCGTAGGCAAAGGGAAGGAGAAGAAGTAGTAGGACAAGCTCCTTTGTGTATCATGTCGATATGTAGTTATTGTATTCCTAGAGAAAGGTTGTTTCCCAGTGCTCTTGACAGGGAGGACCGCCTGCAGTACTCAGAGACCCCCTAAGCTGGTAGTAATCTCATGTGCCTTCGGTAGAGCATTGAGGCGTTTACCCCTCATGCCGTCACTTGGTACCTGAAACGGCAATCCATTCAGTTCCGGTCTAATGACGCTGGAATTGCGCTGGAAGCGGAAAATAAGCCACTCCGACCGCAGTCTTCGCTTCGTGTTTGTCTTCCTGACTCGCAGCATCGGTGCCGCGCTTACGACTGGGAACCCTTTTCGCGAAATTTGACCCGTTGGGTAGTGAATGTGAATGTGGAACACAAATTCCGCAGCATTCCGCAGAAGTTGGAAAGGTACGCCATGAACCTCGGGGGATGCTGAGGTCGCGAAGTTGAGAATGACTCGACTACGGATTACGCATCTATGCCCAGGAGGTGATTGTGGTCTAAGAAAAAAACAAAGAGACGCGTAACCTGAGTGCTGTGCGCAAGCGCATCACAAAAGTATAAAACCCTAGGATATTTCCATGCAGAGCATTACCGCTCCAACATCCTCAGTTTTGTCCTCTCCGCGTCAGGAAATACTTGACATTCACCAAGCCGGTAGGCCGTTTGGATTGTTGGTTTATAGTGGCCGCTCACCTGGTCATTTCCGTAGATTATGGACTCCTCAAACGCCAACAAGTCCGTTTCCACTGCCAAAGCTCCTGGCTACACTAAGAGTGTCATCGGGAAGGATATGACCAGTATGTTGTTTAACGTCATTTTTACAAGAGTCTCTGCTCATTTGGTGAACAGCAGCCAAGGCTTCTTCCCCGGCGCCGGCCAATACGTCGAGTCAGAGCTCGTCCGGCTCTCAAGACCCCAACCCTATGTCGAGTTCTAAGTTCGCGAAGATGGCGAAGACCAATGGGTTGCCATTCACGTCGCCTGTGCGACCGACATTTTGACCGACACCTCGGTCTACAGGGTACCTCACCACTAGGAGGTATCACCTAAAAGCATGCTCCTGTCCGGAACTCTTATATTATTGATTGAAATATTGGCTAAGATTGCTCCTCGGTTTATCATACACGTTTTCGTACCTGTTTCCAGCTTTGCTACATAAAGTCTTCCTCAAGTTCCCGCCCTGTTTTGCGGGGCGCGCTTTCATCTTCTCCTTCGTCGTCCACACTATTGAAGAGGGTGTCGTAGGATCTCGCTTGTTTTTCGGCTTCACGTTGTTTTGCCAATTCGAGCTCTGCTTTTCTCTGGTCCAAGAGGCGTAATAAGCACTGTAATATATCTGATGACTCGAGGAGGGCAGAACTTACCTTCTCTGCCGCCGCGGCACGCTTAATCGCATTCTCTTTCTTGAGACGATCAACCCGTTCTTGTTCGTGGTTCACTTCACGTTCAACCTTAGTCTTGTTCAATCGGTTAACGATCGCGTTTTCACGCTTCTCCACGTGTACTATGTGCCTTGGTCCATGTCTGTGTCTCTGCCAGGTGGACGGAGGAGTTACACACCTCGTTTGACCTGTTCTCGCCAAAAGATGATTGATGTCAGCTGGCTAGTGCGAGAACTGTGCCTCACACCTTTTTATCACTATGGAAAGACACTTGGCCGACTGCCATATCGCCGGTTTTCTGGAGATACGGAGCTAAGTTGATTCTTACAACATGCCGTGAACGATCAGTTCCCACCTTGAGATTATCTCCTGGGGTATAAATTATCGTGAGGTTATCTTTCTTGTTACCTGGAGTCTCCCTCAGTGCTCCCGTTGATACAGGGGGTCATGAGAGCGTACCCTCGATGGAATTCGCTTTTACCAGCTGGGCGCAGTCGATTAAAAGGGCCTGTGGGATGTTGTCCCATATCATGCCTTCCGGCATTCGGAGGTATACATGTGCGGACGAGAGCTTGTCGACGTGAAACCACACGTCTTGTGGCCAGGCATATCTAATCAACTCTTCATCTATGAAGCTGGTTAGCCATGGTTTGGCTCGAGGCAGTTCTGGGGTTATTACTTTCGACTTTATCCTTTCCCATGTAAATGGTGACTGGGGGGTTGTGTGCTGTTGGAGCATAAGCGCGGCTCTATATCATGATAGCTAGTCCTTACCGTTGGATGTGAAGAAGAAAACCATGTTTGTGAGTTTACCTGGATGTTAGTGGCAGTGGAAGAGATCAGGGTTAGTAAGGGAGGTGTCCATTTTCGGCAATTAGCGTGGGAATCAAAATGGCATAAGCCCTGAGGCGTCTCTCCATTACAACACTTGACTTGCTCTCCCACCCTCTCTATACTTCAGTCCCTAGATCTTCTACAAGGAACTTGTACAAAACCTTAGAAGTAAGTGAAGAATTATAATTCAACATATAAGCGGTTGACGACTTTTTAGATCACCGCAGCACTCAAAAGCTCAATTCCAAGTTGGCAACATGAATCCAATGCCCAATCGATTAGGACTTGGTCTGCGTCCCCCTTTGCCGTCTTACGGCCAGGGTCCCTCAATGCAGGCTCTTGCACAGCAGCAGCAAATGCAATACATGCAACAACCAAAGACGGCAACCCTGTTTGTCGGCTCAATATCTGGTGGCATCACCGATGCCTTTCTGAACCAACTCCTCGGGGTATGTTGGCCGATATGTCCTTGTTAACTTGGAGGGGTCGGTGACCTTACCCTTTGTCCTCAGGCATGTGGTCCGATCAAATCATTCAAGCGCCTCATTACTCCTGCTATGAAACCTCAAGGCTTCGGTTTTGCAGAATTTGAAGACCCGAGCGGCGCTCTACGTGCTTTGGAACTGTTGGAAGGCGTTGAGTTGCCGGCGTTAGAGGATGGTTGTGTGAATAAAAAGCTAGTGGTGCGTTTCGTCCAACAGTCTCCTTCCCTGCAAACCTACGTCGGAATATAGGTAAAGCCAGATGAGAAAACTCGTCTATTCTTGGATGGGTACAAGGCCCATCGCGTCCCAACAGAGGTAAGGCAATTTGTTCATGTATACTTTCACCACTTACAGGTTTCACCCGTTTTCAGGCCGATGAGACGGCTAAGCAACAAGCAAAAGCAAAGATTGACGAGCTCGTGGCGGATATACACCGTATATCACAAGAAGCAACGAATAGCGGGTTACTCGACAAAGAAAAATACGTTATCCCACCTCATTTGCACGACCTCCAAGAGGCAGACTTACCCGAAACTCAGCGAGGGCTCGTCATCTCCGAAATTGCACAATTCCGAGAACGCGCGGCCAAACGCGAACGCGAGAAGATGCGTGATGTTCGAGAGAGCATTCCTGTTCTCACTGGTATTCCAAGTGGCCCAAAAGCCCGGGAATGGGGGAAATCACAAGGTCCCGGCCAGTCGTCACCTGTTAACCTGAAACAGCAAGGTTTTGGTAAGGGTACGCAAGGCTACAACAAGCCAGTTGGTTTTGTCAGGGCTGAGGAGGGGAGCCGTTCTCCAGATGAAGTGCAGTCTGTGAGGAACAAGACGGATGAGGAGTTGGAGGCAGAGCGCAAAGAGGCGCGTCGGCGAGAGGAAGAACTTTCTTTCCGTGATGTAAGTATCACGACATGTTTCGGGTTTATTGGTTTTGACCTGGGCAACAGCGTGAACGTCGATACGAGCCTCGTGAACGAAATCGGATCCAGGCTCTGGAAAGGGCTATTGCTCGGGAACGTAGCATCAGAGAATCGGAGGAGCGGGAAAGGGTTGAGATGCGTGCACGGTTGGATGTTTGGGACGATGACGAGAGCGACGAGATGTTCTACGTTGACCGGTGCGTATCACTAGCCGGTAATGGGGTAATGGTATTCACACGCGGTATTCCAGTTCGAGATGGCGTGCTTTGAGAGCACGCAGACTTGAGGCAGAAGAAGCCGCGGATGAGAAATCCAGACGATACGAGGAGCAAGAAGCTGAAAATCTCAGGCGAGAATCGGAAGACTTCCTGGCACGGCAGATGGATGAGATGCAGGCATTGGCCGAAGAACAGCGTAAAGCTGGTCTTTTGCTTGATGACGGTGCGCCTGTCAAGCTCAATGTGTCGATTGCTGGTGCTGGCACCAAAGAAAAAGAACCACCCGCCAAGGAGAAGGCAGCGGTATTCAATGAGGAAGATGACGACGAAGACGGCATCAAGAAGCGCAAGGTACCGCTTGTCAAGCTCGATTTCAGTGTTGCAGAAAGTAGCGAGCAAGCGAAAGAGAGGCTGGAGAAAATTAAGTTGTCGGTGCCACATGACAAGGAGTCACTGTTCAAGGCGAAAGTCCGGTGGGATGGCTTATCCGATGTGGGTTTATTTTCATTGTCACGTTTTCTATTACTGATATATGGTTTCAGTCTGTGATTGATCGTAAATTGGAACCTCTCATCAAGCGTCTTATGGTCAAATACCTCGGTGAAATGGAGGAGGATGATTTGATCATGTTCGTCCTTGAACATCTGAAAGATCATAAAGGCCCACAGAAACTTGTGGAAGGATTGGAACCGGTGAGTCTTGCCCGTACTGTATTAATATTACCCTGATGTAAGGGACGGTAGGTGCTAGAAGAGGAAGCTGTTGAGTTCACTATCAGCTTGTGGCGTCAAATCATTTTCGAAAGTATGGCGTATGGAGAGGGCATACTGACAGAGAAGATGCTTGTGGATTAAAGGGGCAGGGAACTCGGACTCTTTTGGTGATGCGACTCCACTGTGGAGCGTAGGTGCGTTGTGTAGTTTTAGTATTGGGCGCCTTTCTGCTGAGGTAGATTTGTCGTGGCCTGAGTGCGAGTATTATCAAGAGTGCAAACGCGCTGGTGCTGCAGACAGGGGGGGTCCTAGTATCGAGAGATACTCTGATGCGTCGTGAGTTCGCCACCCTTCGCTTTCGTCTGTGGATAATACCGTTTTCGCGTGTACAATGGCATGATGTTCAGACCCTACAGCAGAAGGAAACTTGCTAAGTTTCGGGATTCGGTACACGTATGTCGATCGTTGCCCAGAAAATGACGTTGTTTCCGATCCAGCATTTAGTCTATGTAATCCGCTACTCTCGGACGTACCTTGATGATTGATCAGAAGACCGGAGTATGGAAGTTCTTCAGGGTGACAACGGTGAGCTTGATCTTTCATGCGGAATCACCCGTGTTATGTGCTTTCTGTGATGGAACTGCTGACAGGAGCAGTAAATAACAACCATAACAACCATGACACTTCACGCGATCTTAGTGCTTCTATTGATGCGGACATCCTTACATGTCTTCCATCTACATTCAACAAACACAACCCTTAGCAAATACACGTTCATAGAACATCAGAGAACATCCCCCTTTTTCGTGGAATGGTCGTTTCATTTTGCTCGAGTTTCGATCAAATCTACCTCGAAACCTAACAAAAGGGGGCCGGGCTGGGTCGGGATCCGAACACAAGATGTAAGACCAGTGTGTTGCTCAGTAGGGTTTAAATCGCACATTTGAGTTTACCCCAAGATGTTGTGTCTGAGGACGGAAGCGGTGTTAAAAGCCGATAGCCAAGCGGGGTTGAAGTGTGTTGGTACGCGCTAAACGTTCAACTGGACATGTGGACCCCCTATTCGCACCCCACATTCGCTACTGATGTGGTCATCATGATGTCTTGGTCAACAACCCCCAACCTCTCGACCCTTTTACTTACGTTGACGTACTTGGTCTCAAAACTATTTCTGGAATGTGCTTGATACTAATCAAAAAAGAATCCTACCTCCGGGGCTGTAATGCGGGGGGTGGGGAAGTTTTCAGTATATTAATCGTAGCGGTCCACATGGAGCCCCCGCCTTCGCATCTCGGACCCTCTCGGACCTCGCCCTAGCCTTCGAAGTCGAACCTTAGGTCTACAGCGTTCGCAGAG
Source organism: Podaxis mareebaensis (assembly GCA_018524725.1). Taxonomy (NCBI): domain Eukaryota; kingdom Fungi; phylum Basidiomycota; class Agaricomycetes; order Agaricales; family Agaricaceae; genus Podaxis; species Podaxis mareebaensis. The sequence continues at coordinate 156,172 of JAEUWP010000178.1, forward strand.
TCGATGACCATGTTCCCTGCTACTGTGAAGCTCGTGTGTCTACTCCAAGCATCCCTCTTGGTTCTAGCACAGAGTTCGACCACCGCTCCTCCATCTCTGACCCTCTCAACCGCAGTCGCTACCGCTACTGCACCTGCGGATGCCACACTACCATCTCAGGCCGCTCTGCCTCCCAAACAGGCCTGGTGCCCTTCTGAGATCTTCTGTCCCGGATCAGTGAGTAGTCTTATGGAGCACCTTCGTGATTTCCTGTTCAACACCTCCTGTCCTTTTCCTTTAGTTACTCCAAACGGTCAACCTCGCGCACTTATTCCCTGACGACAAGACTTTCGTCGATAAAGTAAGTTGGTCTATTCCTACCCTGGCACCCCCATCAGATTTTGACGCTCGTGATACACTCTTCAGCCCACGAGCAAGCCCCCGCAGGAGGTTTTGGCAGACTTTCGGAACATCTCCTCCCCCAACATCACTTTCGGCCAGGTCCTTAATTTCGTCGAGCAGGACTTTTCTGGAGAAGGCCGTGAGCTTGAGGCTCTCGCATTACCGAATTTCAATCCGAATCCTGCCTTCTTGAACAATGTCACGAATCCTTTGGTCCGCGCATGGTCGCAGACCGTGCATGGCTATTGGACACAACTTATCCGAGGAACCAATGACTCCGCATTGTGCGGTCCGGGGTCGAACTGCGAGAGTTCTTTGATCCCCTTGAACCATACGTTCGTCGTTCCAGGTCAGTAGTGGACTTGGCTGTTTAGGGTCTTATCGGTGACCAAACTGAACTCTCCATTCCAGGTGGCCGTTTCAGGGAACAATACTACTGGGATAGTTTCTGGATTGTCGAAGGTCTCCTTGAATCGGAACTCTTCGATATTGTCAATGCTACCCTCCAAAATTTCATGGATGAACTGGACACCATTGGCTTTATCCCCAATGGTGGCCGTATTTACTGTGCGTATCTCCTTGGACTTGCCTAGATCTGCAACAACTAACCGCTTCCGGCAGATTTGGACCGATCCCAACCTCCCCTCTTCATCCAGATGCTTTTCCGCTATGTCAGTGTCACAGGGGATAGGTCTATCTTGAGAAGAGCCCTCCCTCTTGCTGAGGTGATTCCCTTCCTGTCCTGCGTTTCATCATTATACTGAGATTTGTAACAGAAAGAGTTCCAATGGTGGCGTGATAACCGCTCTGTTAACGTTACAAGTCCCTTCACAAATCGTACCCACCTCGTGTACCGCTACAATGTGAACAATAGTGCTCCCCGCCCTGAATCCTATCGGACTGGTAAGATAGACCCTAATTTAGCAGACAGCGCTTCTGACAAGGATATGGCATAGACTATTTGATTGCAAATGATCCTGAGATTGACCCTCCTCTCAATGAGACACAAAAGGCTGCTTTGTACGCTGAGTTTGCCACCGGCGCTGAGAGCGGTGAGTTAGGCAACAGTAAATATTTAGAAGCAAGTCCTAATGCAACTTTAGGCTGGGACTACACGCTGAGGTGGTTTACAGACGGGGATAATGATGGATCCCTGCGGAATTTAGGTGTTCGCAACCTAATTGCCGTCGATCTTAACAGCATCCTATGTAGGTGTCATTGCTTGTTCATCAAGTTGCGATCCTTATGGCCTTTACAGACCGAAACTATATCATTCTTGCCAACCTTTATGGTTCCTCAAACAGGACCCGGGCGAACGCTCATCGCGCTGCTGCCGCTGCTCTTCGTACTGCCGTCCTAGACCTTCTATGGGATGCCGACAGGGTAAGCCTTCCTTCTCACGTAATGGTTCGGGCCTTGCTAACTGCAATAGCTTGCGTTCTATGACTTCAATCTCGCCACCAACCAAAGGAAGAACTTCTTCAGCGTTGCCACCTTTTATCCCTTGTGGAGTGGCATTATACCCGACGTCATCCTCCGCAATGAGACTGCTGCCTTTGGTCACTTCGCATCAGTTAACCTTGTTCTGAACCGTTACAATGGTACATTCCCTACTACCTTGGTTGACAGTGGTCTGCAATGGTGCGCATCTAGTGCCTGATCCTATGGTTTTATGAATTTGATCTCATTACCTTGCGATAGGGATGCTCCCAACACTTGGGCACCTCATCAGTACATCGTCCTTCAGGCGTTGCGCGCCTTGCCCTCCAATGTCTCCTCAGGAGCTCTTCCAACTCCAGGTAGTGGCAGATCGACCTATGATTTGATCCCAACTGGTCAACTCGCCCTCACCGAGGACCAGCTTCCTCAACAACCTAAGCTCAACCACGCGGATGGAAACTTCACGTCTACTGGTCCTGGCGCTGACGTCAATGCACTGAATGGCACCGTTGTTAACGGTGGTAATGCTACTGAAGGCGAGGGATGGGGCCCTCTCCTCCAGAGGGAACTTGCGAATAGGTATATAGCAAGTGCATTCTGCAGCTGGTATGTGAGCAATATACGATTTCGCATCTTGAGTACTGACGTCATGTATTAGGAGGGCAACGGGAGGCTCTATTGAGGGTATCTTACCGAGACTTTCGGATGCCGAGCTGAACATCACACAAAGCATCAACAATACTGGCAATGTACGTTTCCCTTACTTGATATCACGTCCGTATCTTGACGTTGGGAATAGATGTTCGAGAAATTTTCATCTATCGACGTCGATTCAGCTGGAAGAGGAGGCGAATATGTCGTTCAGGCACGTAAACCAAAGCCTTTTGTTTTGTAGCTTTTTTTGACACTTTCCACCTCTACTTACAGGCCGGCTTCGGTTGGACTAATGGTGTTGTCCTATGGATCGCGAGCAACTATGGTAATCAGCTCAACGCTCCTCAATGTCCTGATCTTCTGGTCGAGACAGCTGGCGGTGGCAACACTTCATCTGGCGATAATAATACTTCATCCGGTGACGGTAACACTTCGCCTGGTGGTAGTAACAGTTCGTCTGCTCGTTTGAATGCCACCCCAACACTCTGGGCGATGTCCATCCTAACGCTCGTTGTTGCTTTGTTGTAATATACCTCTTAAGATTTTGTACACGATACCACTAGTCGAGTGTAGGAGGAATTCGGATTGTATTGTTGGTCTCGAAACGTGATGATGCACGGACTATCCTATAACCTTACACCAGGTTGATACACACGCTTCGGGTTGGGAGGTGGTATATGGTCCTTGGCTGGTTCCGTTACCTATTCCATGTGACGCTTCTTATTTGTTGAAGAATTTCGTGTTACGATTATGGGACCCCACAGCTTCAAATCAATCAGCAGAACAAAAAAATGCACCTTCATCCTTTGTAAGGAACGTGAACACGCAAGTACAAGGCCAAAAGTTACAACTCAACATCGATGTCTCGGAGTAGTAAATATCAACATGGGGGATGTGAGATGACGCTCGAAGCAGTCTTGAACAAAGCAATCTCATCATTCCTACGATTGACCAATCCTGGCAAAACCTGTCCGCCAGCATAGACCCACTTGGGCAGCTCCTCAGAGGCGACAGTGTTAGGAGACTGTCCGGCGTTAAGCCTAGAGATCAAGGTGGAACTCTTGGCATTGCCACACCCAACATTGAAAGCCCAGGAAACGAGTGCACCGTACTGGTTCTCGTTGAGCCTGATATTGTCATTGATGTAGTCGGAAATGCACTTGGTGTAAGTTGTCAGGTCGGAGTTCAAGAGGGAGGTGGCGGTGGTGGTGGTGAGAGGGAAGGGGTAAGGGACTTCGCTACAGCCAGAAGTCTGACAGAGATGGCCGTAGCCGACGGTGGGGAGACCGATTGGGTCTGGGGCGGGGCTGGCGACAAAGCCCTCCCATTTCTTGATGAGGGAGATGGTCGCGGAGTTGACTGGCTTGGGCGAGCAGGAGGAACCAGGCAAGCAGCATTTGAAATCTGTGGGGCCAGGGCAGAGACCTACAAGTAGTTGCGATGAGCGTTCTTTCGTCGCTTGAAGAGGTACATAGCGGCTAAACCTACCGGAAGCAGTGTTGCCAGTCGAGCACTGACTGGTCCAGCGGCAGTTGCCACCAGAACCGCAAGAGGTCTTGTAGCAGCACTTGACGTCGGTAGGGTCGTTAGGGCAGTAGCCAGAAGCATATGAACCACCGGAAGAAGTGCATGTGGAAGTGGTGAGGCAGACACCAGGAGTGCCGTTGACGGAGCAAGCACCGTTGAGAGCGGCTTGGGCAACTCCAGCAGCAACAAAGAAGACAGAAAGTGCCTTGAACATCTCGGTGGATTTGACCAGACATACACTCGTTGTCGCTCATTTTATATGTGAGCATGGGTCAGGGCTCGATGCGAACGGGAGAACCATGACCACGCGGAACATGTAGTAGCTCTTGGACGACGTTGACAGACAGGTTGTTCGTCGTAGATTGATTTCGAAAATCGACGCACGCGGGTAAGAAGATAACGAAAACTTCAAAATTACCCCGGAGCACATTCGTGGGGCCGAATGATCAGGCGACTAAGTTGGTCAACGTGTGTTCCTGTCATGGTTACGATCTTGGTTTATGAGTAGGAGGTCCTATCCAAGAAGTTTTGTCCTTGGCGGCCAGGGGAATATTTAGCAGCGTATTATATCCTGGCGTTCAATCACTCCAAGAGAACAAACCATATGGCGACGAAGGCGTCGTTGGAATGTAACCACGTGGAATAAGGATCTACATACCTTGTTATACCTATTTCGTTCCCCTTTTGATAGCTCCCTAGTACTGGAAGACGTCCCATGATAGAAGGTAATTTCGGATAATTGTGTATCTTTTATCTGTTACGGCTTTCTAATCGAAGTACGTTTTAGCCGACGCAACATTCACCCAATAAATCGACCGAAACACAAACCCAATCGACCCTCTGCTCAACAGAATAGTAGGCTGAGAGTACAGGCTGTCGTGCAGTGGAAAAGGAGCAGCGAGGCCTCCTTCCATGTCTTCACGTGTAGACTTGCGCCTCTCTAGCGCTGGTGTATCAGCTAGGTGTAGGGATCGCCAGGGATTACCCTGGATCGCATGAGGTTGAGATTCCGGATGATGCCGGTGCGTGTGACCTTAAAGTGAAGACCGAGGCCGGATTTGATTCTTACCGCGACCCTTACATATTGCGACCCACATCAGCCTACGATGGTGGTCCGTTTATATGGTGGTCCACCATAAAATGGAACACCATAATCTTGGGTATTTTCACCTACAGCACCACCATGGAGGTATTTGTCCCGTCGCCGCGGGCGTTTCATAGTCCCGCTTCAGGTCACGAGTCGAATCCCAGGGATGTTTTGGCGCCTGTACCAACTTGTTATTGTACATCTGCTTTACGCTGTTCCACTGCTCGACCATGGAAAGACAACAGCGTCCTGGGACAGACTTGCATCATGCCGATACCTTGCCTAATAGCACTTTCTATTCCGGTACGGTCTCAGGAATTCGAACGGGATGCAGAAAAACGTGTGGACTGATTAAGATGATAGTCAAACCGCAGAGGCCCTCCCTGTCAGTTCGAACTTCAATAGACGATCGCATATCAACCCAGAACTCTTCGATAGTCGATATTAATCGAGGTATATTCGTTATCACCTTTACCAAAGTACGGTATTCTGACGGTTCTTCAGCAATCTCTTCTGATCCGCGTGCGAGCAGCTGGTTTCAGAACGCAAGGAATTTCGTAGTCAGTGAATCAATAATGGGAGAGCGCATAGAAATTAACAACGGTCCAAATGGTGAGTAATCCACGAACTACTTAGCCCTGAGCGGTGCGAAGGACTGAAGCCTGAGACATCCTCCAGTGTTGGAAAGGATGCTCAACTACATCATTCCTGGGGCGGAATTCGACTCCTCCGACCGCGATTATTCCCCTAGATGTCACCCAGGCACCCGAACGCGGTTTCTACAACAGCTTCGCGGGCACATTCATGATAGCACCCGACAAGTGAGACTGATCTGGCTATATGGGCCAGCTGGTGTTGGCAAATCTGCGATTATGCAGACACTGGCGGAAACCGAGTCCCCTCGCTCCACGTGTGCGACATTATTCTTCTCTCGAACCAATAAACGGGACGACCACAAGAAAGTTTTCACCACCTTGGCGTACGGTCTCGCGGTTGTGAACACGCAATATCGCGACCATCTGAAAGATAAACTCAACACCGATCCGACTTTTCTGGCAAAGTCGCTTGAGGAACAATTTAAACGCCTCTTCATAACCCCCTTCACTACCAATCATATCGATACCGGCTCTCAGCGTTGGGTGGTACTTTTGGATGGCTTGGATGAATGTAACGGCGATAAAGAGCAATGCAGGATACTTGATTTAATTCGCGACTCCATCATGCAACATGCCACAACCACGCCTTTCATCTGGATCATCGCGAGTCGACCGGAGGCTCATTTGAGGACCTCCTTCACCCAAATTGAAGCGCAAACCCAGGGTTTCTGGAAGCTCGGAGTTCCCATAGACTCAGACGAGGCCTTGCGAAGTGTGGAGATCTATCTTCGCACCGAGTTCACAAAAATTCAACAAAATCACGCAGATTCCATACCTTCTCGCTGGCCCTCCGAGGGCGACTTTCTCAAAGTCTTGACCTCCTCTTCTGGATTCTTTATCTTTTCCACAACACTGATTGGCTATATTTCCGAAGAAGATCCCATGTCTCGCCTCGAACACATCATATCTTCTATCGGTCAGCCGAGGATGGGTGCTGATGACCCTGACCTGGGGCAGAGGAACCCGTTTGAAGCTCTTGACTTCTTATACGCCAGGATCATGTCAACCCTGTCCTCCAATTCCCTCGGTGTTGTGAAAGCAATTCTCGGCTTCTATCTCCTTGGAGATATCGCAGTGAAACCCAAAAATTCTCGTTTATCCCCGCTTCCCAGCCTCCTCGAAGTGTGCAACATCTTGGGTTTCAAACGAAATCTGGCTTACGCCGCTCTTCGCAGGCTGCATTCGGTTCTTCTTATCCCCCCACACGAAGAGGCATACAATAGCAGTGTCCGTTTCCTTCATGCTTCATTCTCTGATTTCCTTAAAGATAGATCCCGTTCCGGAACTTTCTATATTGACTTGAGTGAAGAACTTGAGGAGATATGGCGATGCTACGTTAGGATTGTCAGGCAGTCTATGACTTCGGGTATTAAGTCTTCCCTCCGTTTCCATGTGTTCATGCTGATTTATCTTGAGTAGAACATGTCAATGATATCACACTCTCTTGGCAGCCAGAAGACCCAACCGCTATTGATATCCTTCGAGAAAATTTGCGCTGGACAGCTTGCCACAAATGGTCAGAAATTTTGATGGATTGTTGTCACGAGTGCACTTCATGTCGGAAAACACCCCCGTACCGTCTTTCGCTGAACACTTCCGAGTTGATCGAAGTCTTCGAGGAGTTCAGCCCAATCTTGTTCAACCCTCGGCTGCTCAGTGTTGAAGACCTTTGCGACTGGTTTTCAAGAGGCCATGTATGTCATATATCACTTTAACATCAACTGGAGTTTCCATTTCTCATTTATACGTAGGCGCCAAGTCCACTTCGTCAGAGAGCATTGCTCAGGGAATTCGACTTGAGTAGGCTCTCTGAAGGCGACGTCGATAACATGTTTAGAGGTCTTTCTCTGAGGACGTGGGGTCGCTTTGCACTCGCCAGTACATCTTTTCTGGCAGACATTGACTTGACGGTAAGTCCAGATGGCGCATACGAACTCTAACCACCTTGTCTAAAGCCATCACTTCTCTTTAGGGCCTTAATGAAAACAAGAAACTCTCTAGGAGAAGTCCTGGGCCGGTAAACTGGAGGATACTCAATGAGCTGTTGGAAGCCAGGGAAATAGATGCACAGCACAACTCAGAGGCCGCTCGGGTAGCAATCATGGGAATCAAACCATCTGACTATTGCGCAATTATCGGGCCTTTGGCAGGACATCCCCGCTTCGCGAGGAAGAGGGTTACGTATCTCATAATTCCTTATGTTGAACCTATTTGAGAGTGTAGTTCGGGTATTTGAACGATGTCCCGGTTAAGATGTATTTTATATAGGAATCAGTCTCTTAATTAGATCGCGGAACTTGGACTGATTGTTGAGTGTGTTTTGCAGGGGCATCGTGAATCTCCCGCACCTGCACCCGCACCCGCACCTGCACCCGCACCTGCACCCGCACCTGCACCCACACCTGCACCCACACCTGCACCCGCACCCACACCCACACTCTACCGCAGGGTGTGGCAGCAGTACCAACCCTACCATGCATGTTGGGTAGCGGTACTGTACAGAGTGTGGTAGTGGTATTGGATGCAGTCAGCAGTAGCAAGTACTAGGTAACTATGTATATCGGGTCACAATGTTGGTGGTTAGCAATCTATGGTGCACCAACGTTGACAAAATTCAAAGACCCCCACGTGCAAGATGTAGCTGCGCGCGAAGTTTATCTACTCTAACCATACCGTAATGTAGCATAGAACACTCTAGTTTCAAAGCAAATGACTTGTTTGCACGTGCGAAATTGATGTAACTTGTTTGCGTGTGCAAAACTGATGTAACTTGTTTGCCCGCACAAAATTGATGTGACTTGTTTTGCGCACACAAAATTGATGTGACTTGTTTGCGCACACAAAATTGGTGTAACTTGTTTGCACGCGCAAAATTGATGTGACTTGTGTGCCTGCACGAAATTGATGACTTGTTTGTGTGTGGAAAATTGATATGATTTGTGTTTGTGCACGTAGGGTTGCTATGCATTGTCATTTACATCTGACTGACATTCTATCTATTGTGTGTGCATTGTAATACCCAAGCATGAAGCAGTTGCATATGGCGGGCTGTTGGCCTAAAAAAGATTTGGCCCCCGCAGAACTTAATAATGTGCTCGCGCGGTATTTACACACTGCCTAGACCTAAAGTATACTCAGTAGTTTACAAAATCTAGTTATTACCTTGTCTCGCAGGGAGAAAACCACATGTGTGGGATTTTCAAAATCCTGCACGCAATGGTAACCATCCCTAAAAGAAGTTATGTGTACAGAATTCATGCGTGGAATTATAAATATTTTGCACGAGGTTTTCTGAAAGTCCCACACACATATCATGTATGTTGCATGTATGTTCTGTGTGGGATTTTCTGAAAGTTCCATGCACACAGCTATTATGTAATACAAATATTCCACGCAGAAATTTGAAGATTCCATGCATTTCCAATTTCACACACCTCTGGTTCCCAGGAACCCTGTCATGCTAGGCAGGTGATGATCCCATAGCCTTCCTTGGCAGAGTGCTCGTCATTGAGCACAGATATCTCAACAATACCCATGGCTTTTATAGCAGGATACATTGTGTTGGAGTGTGGGATAGTGTTCTATAATATATAACACTTTTATCCAGCCCAGAAATGACAAACATCGATATGTCATTCATATGTCATTCTTCAGACATAAATCAGAAAATTCATTGTCATAACTTCTAAAGCAGGTCTATGGACAGGAAATGAGGGCCTGCTGTATCATTGGATTATAACAATCCCCAATATACCCTGACATAAAAGCCATGGGTATTGTTGAGATATCTGTGCTCAATGACGAGCACTCTGCCAAGGAAGGCCATGGGATCATCACCTGCCTAGCATGACAGGGTTCCTGGGAACCAGAGGTGTGTGAAATTGGAAATGCATGGAATCTTCAAATTTCTGTGTGGAATATTTGTATTACATAATAGCTGTGTGCATGGAACATTCAGAAAATCCCACGCAGAACATACATGCAACATACATGATATGTGTGTGGGACTTTCAGAAAACCTCGTGCAAAATATTTATAATTCCGCACATGAATTCTGTACACATAACTTCTTTTAGGGAGGGTTACTGTTGCAAATCCCACGCATGTGGTTTTCCCCCCATGAGACAAGGTAATAACTAGATTTTGTAAACTACTGAGTATACTTTAGGTCTAGGCAGTGTGTAAATACCGTACGAGCACATTATTAAGTTCTGTGGGGGCCAAATCTTTTTTAGGCCAACGGCCTGCCATAGTTGCAGAGAGTGATGAACAAGCTGAAAAGGTGAAAGTTGCCCTCAGTCACACCCACCATCGAAAAATACTGGCTGGGAAGTTGTGACTGATGTGACTATCCAAACTGGGGTCATATCCAAACTCCAGTGAGTCAATGGTATGTGAAAATGGGTTGGGGGCACAAATGACTGTATTATGAGTAGTATGTGTAATGACAGGGACATTACAAGATCTGAAGAGTAAGGTAGCATGATTAAAGGAGAGAGTAAGAGAATGGGGTATATGCTGTGGATATGGTCAATCAAGCCAAGAAATTGATATTGTCATCAACCAAGGGCCATTGGGTAGTGGCAGTTAGGAATGTGGGGCTTGCAGGTGCATCCTAGATGATCAATGATGATGAGAATGACTCTGATAAGTCTCTGCCAGTTGCACAGAGAGGAGCCATAGTACAGGTGCTACATGTGGGAGTTGATGGAGCAGTGGCAGGTGTGATATTACCCAATCCTGCCACAAATTGGAAAGTAGAATGGTCATTAGCTTATAATAAAGTTGAGCTAAAGAAAAGTACTTACCCTTTATGACTTTCAGCCACTTGTGAGGAGGACTGATTGGCTCTTTCTCATTTGATGTTGACATATGATCAGCAGAGGTTTTGCCTGAATACTGATATTACTAGGGTGGAGATAAAGAGTAAGAAAATAGCTTACCTTCATCCTCCAGATTGGAGCTTAGCTCAATTATCTCCTGTTTAGTACCTGCATGGGCATTTGGTCCCACTGGCAAGGTATCAGCTTTATTGGAGTCATCAGAATATTCATCATCATTGAGCAATGGGAATTTCTCAAGTATATCAATACCCTTCCACTGGAGGACAAGGGGCTCAGGGATCTGTACAGCAAGTGCTTGAAGGATGACGATCAGTAACAACCTATCAACATTATTCAAATACTTACTCAGGAACAGTTTTTGCTTTCTTTCACCCATTTTCTCCTTCAGTGCATATTGGATCATATAGTCACCAGTTGGCATATCCATGTTCTTGAAATGAAGGACCTGGAATTTCCCATGTCCAACCTTGCCAATAAGACACCATGGGCAACCCTGGAATAACCTGTTGTTGGATGGCTTAGTAGTATTGATACAAAGATCAATGCACTGTTCATACCACATGAACACATCAGGAAACAGTTGAGCAAACCTCTTGGTCAACTCCACATTTGACCAGGACCTGTTGATGACAAGGTCCATGTTGTCTGGAGGACCATCTCTAATGGCCAACTTGCAATCAACAAGGTGGTCAATAAACAACTCCTTGCTCTAGCTCCAAGTGCTCTTGAGCTGATTGAGAAGGGACCTTGGATCATTGTAATCTTGCAGGACATATTCCTTTCCATCCAGGTACAAAAATGTGTTATCATTGGCAGTCTGAACAGAAATGCATCAGAAAGTAGAAGGAATAGTGATGGTATATACTTACCCAATCAATGCCATATGGAAGTAGAACAATTGCCCTGATGCAGTGCTCTGGATTTTCTGCCTGAGAGGCCCTTGAAATGTTTCTTGACCTTGAGGGTAAGGGGGCAATCAGGCAATTCACAGCCAGCTTCGACTTCGACTTGGGCTTGGGCTTTGACAACAATGCAGCCCTCTTTCCGGATTGCTTTCCATAGTGCTTCAAACTAGCATTGGTTTCCTTCTGAGCACATTCCAGGTTGTCACCTGTTGTAACAGAATGTGCATTGAAGGAACATGACCCAAGTGTGTCAAGGATCTGTTGAGCTCTTCAGTGCACCTCAGTGCAGATCTGACTTGGAGGAGGAGGGGAGGAGTTGGCTGACTTGTTGGATTCATTGTCAAAGTCAAAGTCAATCTGGCAAATCATCATAGTTTGTTAGAGCTAATTTGCAAACAAATAAAACATTACCTCTTCCTTAATGTTGGAAGGCTTGATGTACACAGTTTTCACTTTCAAAGCCTGATGACAATGTGGAGGCAACTTGGATACCTGCTTGGCATGAGTGCAAGTCTGTGAGGAGTTGATACTATGTACTTACTGTCTCAATGTCTGAGACATCAGCATTCTCAGAGATAGTCAAGGTCTCTGCTGGCTTGGTGGGGGTGTGAGGTGGCATGATAAGATGAGTAATGTCAAATGATTGACTGGGCATGAGTAGAGAAAAGAGGGAAGGGAGGAAAAAAAACTAGGTTATGAGAGCTACCACAATCAAGAAATATATACCATACAAGTTTGTGGACTAAGGATACTCTAGCAGATGCTCAAGTTTGTAAACTAAGGATACTCTCCAGCAGATAGAGTCTGCATGACCAATCCTCCACACGTGGCAACCAGACAGAAAGGGAAAGACCAATATGCAGGGCAGTTCCCCATCTCCCAACTTGAATATCTTCATAAGATGGGTATGCACTATCCCATTCATTGGGTCATACAGTGTATCCTGCTGGCACATATCCAGACTGCTGGAATTCTGCCAGCTGACATTGGAATGTGATCATCTCAGCTTCATTGAATGGGCAGTTCCTTTGTGGGACAGGAATGGCCTCAGGATATGCATTGGACTCAACCTGTTCAATTGCTGTGTCGACCCCAATTTCTTCATCTTGTAAAGACCTGGTGCCTCCCTGACAGGGATCATGCTTCAATGTATGGCTTTCAACACCATAGTATCACTTGATGAGGTCAACCAGAAGGCCTTCACATTCATCTCCATAGAACCCATGTAATAATTGGTCTTCAGCTTCTAGTTGCTGGTGATACGTCAATTACCTTCAGGTGGGATAAGTAATATGATACATACCACAGGTGACATGTTGTGACCTTCCCCTCATATGGGATGATGGTTCCAATTCCCTTGGAACTCAGCACAATCATAGTTTATAGAATCCAGGAAGAGGTGGTGGAAGAGCCAGAGGTGGGCTGCATCTGTTTGGTCAAGAAAATGGAGTCACTCAAGCCACAGGAAGAAGGCTTTCCATTCCCATGCAAATTGAGTCCCAACTTCAACCCAGAGTTGCTCAATGCAGGTGTTGTAAGTGGATGACCCCCAGATGAAACTTGCTCAATTGAACCCTCATAAGAGGATCATCACCATCAAAACCTCCTTGTTCTCACCACCTCTATCTCCTCTGACCCTTGAAGGAAGGCTATACCTTCCAACTGCCTCCATGAACATCTTCAACACAGTTGTGGACATATTATTAGTGCTGGCTTTGATACTGGTGATCTAGAAATGTATTTTCAGTTACTTGAGTCAAGCACTCTTATGAATTACTCACCAACCATGTGTAACCATCAACCACACCATGAATGACAATGCCCCAACTAATCAGTTTATGGTGTCCATCAATATGCCAAAGAGCATGAGGATGTGAAACATGGTATAGTTGCCAGTGAATTTTCTTCACCATATGCTTGTGCAGTGTGATTCTGAGCCCCATGACTTGCATCATTGATTCTATGATATGCCTCCTCTGAATGTGAATGTTATTCCTCTGCAAAAATCCAAACACATATCATTGCCCCATGTTGGGTCACCACTCTTTGAGTACTGAAAGCACAGTGTCAAGATCCATATTTGACATCAGAAGATACAGCTTTCTCTGAATCCCATATCATGTCATCAAGTGGCAGACAGTTTGACTCGAAACCCTAAGAAGCCAGGCAACTCTATTGATTGACATAGCTCCTACACCAAGGATCATCTTGCAAATGACCCTGGGATCAATGACTTTCTTTGGGCAGCCTTACTGACCCATTCTTTCCATAGTCACCACTTCAATTTTATGAACTACTAAGCCTGTACTAGCAGAATATCAGTACACAACAGGTATGTGCTAAATACATTAACACTCACTTGCCATCAAGTACAGATCCTCAATTCCACAATGCTGTCAGTAGGGATGAAAACCACTTTGCACATTCTTCAATCCATGAGATTGGTACACCCTCCCTTGCTTGTGAATTGAGGAGAGTCTGAAGCAAAGGCCTAGCTTCATTGACAATGAGGTGTTGATGGTGTAGGACCCTACTGCTATCAACTTCCAGCTGACTGCATGCCACAGAGAAGCTGTTGATGTAGATGACATCAAGAGCCTGCAATGCCATATGGACTGTCACTGAGAATTGACAATTGCTGGGCAGGCACAGAAGTTGGGGCTTGAGAGACATAGCATTCAGTGGCAGACAGTGGGGTTGGCTAATGTATAGGGTATGTGTGGTAGACACATGGCAGACAGCACTGATTGATAATCACAACTTACAAATCATGATAAGACAGAAACTGTATTAGCACATGCAACTAGTAGTGAAATGCTATAATAGAGAACATTGCTCATAGGGCTGGCAGTAAATGGAACTGTTGAAGGAAGTGACGAAATGCACTTGTTTAAGTGCAAAGTATATTAGTGGACACCAAGTTTCACGCCTACTGCTCAGACTGATATATTATGTACAAACAAACCCTAATTCCTACTATGTCAAGGAGACTTGACACAAGCATTGATTCAAGGCAATACAAATCATACTACTATTATCAACATGTGTATAAATCAGTATAAGAGTCTCAATTCATTCAACATTGATCAGTATACACTGGTATT